>APFE031598441.1:51797-99218 GCA_000404065.3 Pinus taeda
CTAGGAGCTGTTTCAACCAATTCTAAACTTAGCACTACAAACTAGGCAGTCAAAACAACTTGCCTCTATAAGCTAGGAAACCAATTCATTCATTAAATGTTTGCTATTTCATGAATGAATCTTCTAGAATAGGTAAATAAGTGTCATGTCAACATGAAAATACATTAATTACATCAAAGATGGTGAAAAATTCCATCTCAAGTCAAAACTGGTCAAAGCTGGGCGAATTCCTGAGCTGTAGATGAATTCCTGTGAAAACTGCCCAACGGGTCGCGTACCTCTGCCTGACGGGTCGCGCTACTTTGGAGCTGATTTTGGGGTACTTCCTGGTGTCCAAATGAGGCAAAAGTGGGCTTGTTGGAAAGGTCTGGATGTCTACTTTCCAACCCAAGTGGAGTTTCTGAATTTGGTGGTCATTTTCCCCTCCAAAATTGCAATCTCCCAAGACTGCTTTCTGTGTGTCAAAAATGTGGCAGAAAGTCATTTTTTGCATGTTTTTTTGACTTTCTTGAGGCCCAAAACTTGATGAAATTTCTTAGTAATGGCTGAGCAAGTGTAACTTTCCATGAAAAATCTAGAAATGCTGAGTTTTTGCAAAATGGAGTTGCCAGGATGAAGGGTCTCACCGGGGGTGAGACCCGTTAATGGAGAAGACCTGTAAATTGCCTGAAAAAATCAAAATTTACCCAAAATGCTCAAAATTTCTTGGGATTTGTGCTGTGGCTAGGCTATTTAGTGCCTTGATCCTTGAGTGAAGCCTCGGCCAAGATATGGAGGGGATCAGGCCATTTTCTCCGTTTTAGTGCCTTTGCCAACCGCCTTTGAAGCACCTTCATCTTCGCTTTGCACACGTGCATCCGCGCCCAATAATGGTTCTTCATGTTCCTTAGCAGTTTGTTATCTTGGTTGGCCTTAGCCAACAGCCTTTTCAACTGAGCATTGTCCCAAATAAGCATAGATTCTCGATCTATGGGTGTCAAATCACCGAGTCTCCTACGAGCCAATTCCCGGTCTTCACGAATCTTCCGCAACTCATAAAGCTTGTGCTCATCCTCCAACTGTTTGTTGCACTGCTCTAAATAGTTAATTATCCATTTTGCCATCTGCAATTTCGTGTGCAGTGACTCATTCTCGGTCCTTTGCTCTCGGATTATATCCTTGAGCTCTGAGTTAGGAGAACCGGCGTCAAGATCAATAATGTCAATATCTGGATCACCTGACAATCCCTCCTCAATCATGGGCTGCTTGCCCCTCTCTGATACCTGTGTTGCTGTCGGAAGCGAGGCCCTTTCCACCTGGTGTGGAGATAGTACTCGCTGTGCTGCTGAATAAGGCCCTCTGGCCTCTCTGATAAGTAACCAAAGGTGGGGAGCTGACATGGCTAATGACGGGGATGTCATGCTGCTGGGATGGTCCTCCCTCCTTGTGAACAACCTCAGGATGTGGCAGGGGTAATGATGTGAAAAGTTCACGAGAGATGAACTCCTCCCATGAGATGCCTCGCTGAACCAACTGATGTAATACTACAAGTTGAATCAAAACATAATGGTAAAGGCTCCTATACTGCTGTGCCGGGCTCTTCCTCTGCATTATGGACACCATCCTCTCAATGTTCTGATAGAAGAAAACAGGGATATTCATCATCCGTACCCGTGTGAAGTGCATCAAAATGCATATATGGTACAAATATATTTGTGAAAATCTGCCCTCACAAGTAAAATAGCGCATGATGAGCCTCATCATGGGAGCATACTCACGTCTGAGAAATCTGAATGGAAACACTCCTGTCAATAGTCTCACGAATGCTGGTCTAATAAAAGGCTCAACCTGAACAGTGTCCAACACCTTGCACTTATTCCATATCTCCCCGACATTAGGTATCCCTGTAGCTTGTGAAATCACTTCGGGTGTCAAAATAAAGTCCACCCCGGCAAGGTTGACATGTCCATCATGCAAGTGTAAAACAAATAGACGAGCCAACTCTCTGTGGTGCTGAATCTGAGAGATCTTCTCGCAAAACTCATAGCAAGACATGTACTGAAAACATGAGACTGCCATAGGACAGGCTGAAATCTGTCAAGAGGTGGTCCCTCTCCTGTGATGACCACCCTTTCCTTATGAGGCCTCCTCTGTACCTCAATTTCTGAAGCTGATGCCTGGTCATCACTCTGCTCATAGGTTTCAGTTTCTGACATTGTTTAAGGAGCAGAGTGGCCGAAATGTACTACCGTTTCTGCCTGCAAAATGTTGATTTATATACTGTTTCAAGGGGACAAGGAACATGAGGAGAATGTTAGGGGAGGGGCACTTTAAAGGGAACATGGAAATAAATATATAAAACAGGGATTTAAGGGACAAACATTGCAACAATTATTGCATATGCATCATGATACATATTTGTTTACATTGGCATCATGAGGGGTAGGGTTAGGACTTGAGTGTTTATTTTTTTAGGGAAGAGGGGTAGGGTTTAAGGCTCTTATCAAATTTGGAAGGGAAATTTAAATAAAATGATAAGGAATATGTAATGGGAGGTTGACAATAGGAAAGAAAAGGGATACCTCAAAACAGCATAATAAACCCTAGCAATTTTGACAACTTCAAACCCAAAGCACAATGGAGACTTTTACTTGCAAAATGAAGACCTTTAAAAGCACAATCATGATCTTCTTGAACTGTAGCAAGCAATAATTTTTCATGATTGAGGGCCTACCTTACAAAATTTGGCAAATCGTGGTTCCTTAGCAGCTTGTTGGCGATTTTGTGTAGAGGGAACGTTGATGGGTCGCGTTCACCACCCAACAGGTCTCACGTGCCTGACGGGTCGCGCCCATACAAAATTCGCACTGGCAGAGGTGCCCTGATGGGTCGCGCTCGCTTGACGGGTCGCACCTCTGTTTTAACGGGTCGCTCCTCTCCCAAACTGACCGAATTCACTCAAACACTCTTGCAATCTGATTTCTCTATCACTTGGATGCACAATGAAGCTTGATGGAGGGAAATAGAGCCTTTATAGCCTTTCTTTGAATAAATTTCATGTCACAACCCACTTTCTAATGTTTTTCCTTTGACACTTTAAAAACTTGACTTTTTTGGTTTCCTTTGTCTTGAAATTGACTGATTTAATGCTTTTGCTTGATTCTTTTTGCAGGGATATCATCTGAGGTATCTTGGCAAGGGAGCCAGGGTTACATGCTGTCCTTGGAAGTGTATTGAAATTTCATCATTTTTTACAAAAAAATTTAAAAATGACCTTGGCTTTAAAAACAGATTTTTTAAATCCAAGGTGAAAATTAACTGTACAAGATAGAAATTTGCGAAGAAACACCTTTAAAATCATCCCTCTGGCTTGCTGAACATTTATTGACCTTCAGAGACATGACCTTGAAGACAAACTTGACCAAAACCCTAGACTTAGGAATTTGACCTCAAGACAAGACAAGACAATCTTGAAAAATTTTAATGACTGAAATAACTTTGGTCCAGCAATGCCAAGAGGGGGAAAAGACACCAGCTCCTCCATCAGGGTTATGGCATGCCTAATGGGATGCAAAAAATAACACCGATGAGACACCTACCTATGCAAATGCAAAGAGCTTTGATCGCTGATGGAGGGCTACTAGACCGACTCTAACAGACCAGAGCCATATACAATATCAAATCTCATTTATCAATCTTAGTGTTGTGTATTGAAGTGTTTCTTAGTGAAATTAATATTCATGTTTATGACATGTTGTATCTTGTAATCATCATAATGATAGCATGCAACATACAAACTATTGAAAGGATTCTCTGCATTCCCGATGCAAAAACTTGGGTTTTGCACTTAGCATGCAAGAATTAATCAATGCCAAGTACTGCTATTAATATCCATTTAGTAAATCTACACGCAATGATGCTATCATGATTAGTTGCAAAGATATTGATAAGGTTGTATCTATCGATATTATAAAATACTCTTTTCGATATCTATTCGGTGAATTCAAGTACTATATATATATTGCTTTTAAAGGACCAATATTTATCATTCGATTGAGTCGTCTTGGATTAGAAAAAAAGCTACGATTTTTGGTTGGAAGTGTTATTGGTGTTGGTGTGTGCCTTGGTACTGTAGCTTCTGTTGGTTTTGCTCGTGTACTAATGAGTATCTCATATCTATACATGAATAGTGTGAGAAGTTAGTCATAGACAAAGGAAATGTGGAGAAAGTACAATTAACAAATTAGAGATGAGGCTGGAGACCAAATGGTGCTTATGAGAATGGACCTATTTTTGTTCCTTGCATCGCAAATTGAGCCCATTTCCTAGAATATTTGTCAACTAGATAATTTGAGACTCATTTTTGTTACGATGTGCTAATATGAGGATGCAATATGGATATGGATTGCTAGTTTTGTTTTTGAGTTGTCAATTGCGGAGTACTATTTGGTGTTAGCTTCCTAGAAAAATTTGTGCGGAGGTGGTTGTACATGTACAAAACCAATGGTTATTTTATTATTAATAGACCGTGCGAAGTGCAAAGGTTAGTACAATGAAATCTTGAGAGTTTTTTCGTGCATTATGAATTCAACCTATTGTTCCACATGTATGCATTTGTGTTATGTTGTCTTTCTTATTATTATTACTATTTATGAATGTATTCCACAACTACGAAAATAGATATGCGAAGAAAGTTGTGAATGAGTGGTTGTGCGGAGCTGGTTCTTCGGAGAAAGCATGTGCGAAGAAGAACAAATGCATGTGCATAAACATAAAGAGCCTTGCATACAACACAATTGCAAACTTCAATGAACATGCCTCACTTACAATGTTAGTTATAACTACATTGTTCAATTTCAGAATTGCTAATGTCTAAACCATTTGGAATAGAAACATTTTGAAATTTGATTTTGATACTCATGCTTTTTTATATGAGAGCTTCATTATGACAAGCTCTCATTGTAACCTTTACAAAGTGAAATTAATATTATTTATTTGTTTTCTTGAACGATTTACTGTAAAAGCTTGAACATGGACATGCTATCGATATCGACGTATGAATTTTTTTAGTTGTTGGGACTATTAGTTGCAACTCTTATTCTCATTGCACTTATATTGGAGAACATAAAAAAAATTGCAAGAAAGAGCATATCATAAGTTGTAATTCTACGATCGGAAGTGCTTTTCTACTCTATGAAAAAAAAACTTTACAAAATGAATTTGTTATTATTTATCTGAAGAACTAAGTTCGTTTAATTGGACTATTTTGAATTGGAATTTAAGTAAAATGGATATGATTTAAAGTAAACATTTCTACAGTGGTATTTTTTTAATCAAAGATCGAGCAAATTAGTATTAGCAAAATTGAAAGATTGATGAGGATCACTGCTTAATGAATACCATTAAAATCGATAGTAGATAAATGTCATTTCATATATGGTCTTCTCAATTATGACAAGATTAAGGCAGTTGCAAGTTGTTTGCAAAAATGACAATGGGGGGAGGTAGCGGGAGGTTGAAAGCATAGATTTCACTATATGGAGTACACAATGATTTCAAACATTAGATATCAATTCCTGTTGTTTGTGAAAATAATTTGTTAATGTTCATTTTCTATAGTCTATAGATAAGAGAATAAAGCAAATTGCAAAGATTGGTCAAAGCTACGTGACAATATTCAAATTAAAATTGGACTTTGTTATATGTGTTATAACAAACTAAATTATGTAATTTGTATAACAAGAATTGTATCCATACAATAAACAAAAAAATGATAAAAATTGAGCTCATAAAGGCCTTTGTAGATACTTGAATAAAATAGATTCTAGAATTGCAATAAATTACACCAAACCTTTAAGTCTATTGATTAAAGATACAACGCTAGGCCCGAGGATATTCGCTATAATCCCAACGCTTCATTTTAATCACAGTCTATCAGGACTAAGTTAAAATGTGCCATTCCCAGATTTTGCCTTCTCTCTAAGATAGAGAACACAAGATCCGTTCCATACATTATTTATATGAAGCATCAACATTGGCTCTGTGTGCTTCAATTCAATCACAAAATCAAGAGGATCTAATCCATCATTGTTTCCATCATCGCCGAAGAAAATAATTATTGGTTTCTTTTTGTCCACGTTAGGATCACAAGGCCCCCAAGAAATTACCTATTTTGCCAATGTTAAACCAACAGAATTACTAGTTTCCCCTTTGCAACAAACTGAAGAAGACCATCCACTATATATTCTTTAATATCTTGCATTTCTAGAGCAAGATTTGTTGTATCATCAAATAGAACCAAAGATACAGAATCATCAGTAGAGGTTCTAGGTCGAGTCTTAATGAATCGATAAATAGACTCATACACAACACCCAACCTACAATTGTGTCGAGGGACAAATTTGGTCATGTTTGGTTTTATATCGTAACAAGCCATTGAACCAAACTTGTCAATAATAAAAACCATGTGATGCGGTACATTTTTGAATGGTCACAAAGAAAATGTTAGGGTCCAACCCTAACCCCTTTATTTATGTAATAAGCCCAAGGTGCCTCGATAAAGTCATAGTTAGTTAGTTGAGTCAATAAATCCCATAAGAGATTATCTGCATTAATAATAATTATAAGTGGTTGACCCGTATTATAGAAGAGGGACCACAATTAGTTATAAATAGGCCATAGTTAATAAATAAAGTGGTGAACCTATGTTATGCAAGGGACCACTAGTAGTTAGAGTTTTGGATGTCATAAAGCTATAAATAATCTTAGATAGCAAGGCAAAAGGCATAGAGTTTTATCGTAATTGAGCTTTGCTTTGTTGGAGGTTGCCCCCTCTAAGAAGTATGTGAACATTGTATTATGCTTATGAATAATAAACTATCTTTGCAACTTGTCTCAATCCATGTGATATTTCTATGTTTCTGGCAATATTGTTTCTTATTTTGGGCATTATGTTACTCTCACAGATCAAGTGCATAACAAGTGGTATCAGAGCGCTTTCCAGGGCCAACTGTACCTCCAATTTTGGCATTTTTTTTTAATACGCTAGACACATGGTTCGACATCTTGAAACCACGGGATCTGTTGTTGAGCACATAAACCTGTGGATTTGGGGAGGCATGCACGCGGGAACTACAAGAGGTGGTCATGCTTGTTGGACTCCCTTGTAGCCCTTGTAGGTACCACTTCGAGTAGTAGTGCATTAGACAAACCCGCACATAGATTGCACTTCCACGTACCCTTGGGTATATCAGAAGCCCCCCCTAGGGTAACCTGAAACCTAACCTTAAATAAGTCATCGATCATCTTGCTATGGTACACTGAGAACAACACTCGGGGAGATTACTCGCACATACAATAGGGTAGTCAGGTAGTATGACTAAGGGTACGATCGATCCTCCTTAGTTAGCGCTTTGAAATATTGGGCCGAGTATTATCCTTGGACCCCTGTGTATATCGAGATTTGTAGCACATGACACTCCTTTGTGACCATAGTTCCCTCAACTATCTAAAGATCGACCCCTTGTTATACCGAATTTCTACCTACGGATAAGTAGATCTTCCCTAAGTGGGTAGTTACACTTAGAACAACTGAAGTAAAGATGTTTAACCTTTTCCTACAATAAGCAGATAAGATAAAAGAACTACTTGCGATCCTTCACTTCCTTTGATCTCCTTTGAGTTGCTCCCGTCGCTTCCGCTCAAACTGAATTCGCTCAATTGGTACCTGCCAACATAAACAGAAGACGACAACAATCAAAGCATATGATCTATTTATTGTAAACAAATGAAATCAACAACATTTGAACATACATTCATCATAGATATAGACAAAAGTATTGGAAAAGGAACAAACAACTTTATTGATTGATAAAAGGAGAAGTTACACCCAATGTGGTTCGATCTCGTGTCACTCATCCAACTTAGTCCAAGCCCTCATCACACCAATAGCAACATCAATCCAGCAACATACCATTACTTTGACAATGATTTCAAGCCTCTAAACCAACATTATTTCTATATAATCCAAGCCCCTTTGCTCTATGATGGGAGGCCAATTTATAGATGAATGCAAGTGGTTTTGTGATCAATATGGCATTGGATGGTTTTCCATAATTGGATGATTAGTTTCCGTGTTCAAAGGGATGAGAGGATTAGATGACCCAAGGCTATGCTAAGTCGAGATCATCTTGATAGGATAGGAGCTCGGTTCATTCTAGAAGGCTCTAGAAAGGAGGAATATACTCAGGATCTAATGAACATTTCGAGAATGATCACCCAGCACAGGCTTGAGTGGACTTAGGTGCTCTGCAACACAACCTTGAATGGGGCTACCTTCTCTGCAGAGCACTTACTCCTGACCAGGGGCGCGCTGGTGCCCAAGGAAGTAATTCAGCAGGGTTTGAAGTCAGTAAACTCTCATGGATGAAAGCATTCAATGAGGTGGCATGTCTAGGGCATGTAGAAACTAAATTTGGGTTTGATAGACCCTGTTTACACTAATTTGATCTTCGGGAGTGATGTGCCCAAATAGATCTGTAACAACTACCCCCTAAAGCATGAAGTCAAAAATGATAATGTTGAGTGATATGCTTTATGATGTGATGAGGAGGATTTGAAGTAGATGGTGACCTGCATCAATTACAATACATAATATCATGATATCTTTGAATTTTCATGAATTGCTGAGGGAAGGTATACCCATGCTCAACATATAAACTTTTCATTACATGTACATAAATCAGATAGTCGTCTACAAATATAGATCCATGATAAGATGGCTATCTATGTAAAGCCATCATACAGATGATTTAGTACTCTCCTAAAATTGCAGCCCGGATGGATGTAACTAGATCCGGGGTCCTCTATCTCGTCCAATCGTTTTCTCAAGTATGAGTCTAACCATGTGAAAATGTGATCTGAAGTCGAACATGGGAAGACACGTCTGATTACCAGCCAATGATGTAAGTTGTTAATAGACGTGAGAGAAATCACTAATAATAATAATGATTCTCAAGGTACTACAGTACATTTTGCATAGTGTGAATAGATGTTTTAATGTCGAACACCATACAAATTCTTTCGGTCGAAGGCCTATGATGTCAACCTATCGCCGTAAGTGAGAAACTTGCCATTGATGTATGCAAGCCTTAAGGTACTAGAAGGGTGTTTCTAAGTCAACTTCCTGGATAATGTGCTGATGTCGACAAGAAGTGACTCGTCGTAGGAGGGCCTTGATGTATCCCCCATCAACGACATGAAATGAGTGTAATGATTTTGAAGACAAAGTGTGACTGATGACACAATGTTTAGGAATGGCGGTCATGAAAATGAAGGTTTATGAGTATTGCAAAGGATGAAGTTTACCTGAGTGACTTCTCTTGAACATGTCAGCGACATTGAATGAATTGGCAGCATTGACCCAAAACCAAAGTGATGGATGGTGTGATAGACCATAGGTATGATAACCATCAAGCAGATAACCCAACCTAAATAGTCATAGAGATGAAGTGAAAGTGTCATGTTCAAGAGCGACTTGCTACCATAAAGTGATTTATCCCTTTTACCATTTTCCCCAGTCATTGCTGACCAATACCTCTTTATTTTTTAACGAGTTTAAGGAGGATAACATATGCTTGATGTATAATTTTTCCCTTTAGGTGAATCCATCGCTATGTGATGTTTTAATGAGTCTAGCAAAGGTGAAACTCGGTCTTGTCATGATGGACAAGTTTATCGCTATTTGATGCCTTAACGAGTTTAACGACAATGAGAACTCGGTCCTTTTCATGTTTATAGAGTTTGAAAGGGGACAAAAAGAAAACTCCACAAGTTATTTTTCGTAAATTTGTCTCTCAAGTCTGAAAAAGCTTAAAATAATACAAGAGAGAACCTATTGACCATGTTCGATCAACTTATTCCTTTTTCATAAGTAATCTATCTCAGTCTGGAAAAGGGTTAAACTTATACTGAGTAGATGTCATTTCCAATCCATTTACGAGCTGAAAAGGTCAAGCGCTCGACAATATTTTCATATTTTGAGAGTCTGAAAGAGTTGAAAGAGGATTGAAAGGTGAGTTGATCAATTACTGTGATTCTGCCTTTATGAGGGAAAGCAATCATACGAAAGTATGTCGAAACCACAACAACCATAGCGTAAACCCACGGTCTTCCTAGTAAAATATTGTAGTCAAGGGGTCCGTCAATGACCTCAACTTCAACAGTTACAATTTTTTCCCCCTAGCTCTCTATCTGCAGGTTACTTCAAATTCCACAAGGTGTATAAGTGTGACCGTCAAAAGATTTTAATGCCCTAGGTAATCATGACAAAGGCGGTGAGCCAAGTGTTTTCCAGCAATTCATTGACATGATACAAGTAGGTGCACCTTCGTCAACAATAGTTTGGTGAATGAGGTGATTTAAAGTATTTACTCGGATCAAGAATGCTAACTGTGTTGGTAATTGTGGTGTACAACCCGCATGGTTAAAAACTACGAGATTGGAATCCGTTGGATCAATTCCACCAATTGCTAACAATAACGAATGCTTTTGGGAGGGACAATTTTGAAGCACCTCAAGCGTTGACATAGCAGAAGGTGATTGAGCCAAATCTTCTACTATGTTATAATTTTGCGTTACTCGAGCTCGAGGGTTGAATGTAGATTTATGAATAACTCCCTTAGGTGGTTGTATTGTTAACTCTAGTGCAATGGGTGGTGGAATGAAGTCAAACGAAGTCAAAGTCGAAGTATTGGGTTGATATATAGCCTGGTTATTCGACGGCGACGGTGGATTACTGTAATCTTTACTCCATGTAGTCACCAAAACATTAGTCTTAAGCTTAGTGGCGGATAGCATAAGCACTTGTGAAGTGGAAGCATGATCTGTAGCAACCAAATGAGTCTCTGGGTTTGGAAAAGGGTTTGTCAACACAACAGATGTACTAGAAGTCTTAAGAAGTTTTGAGACTTCAGAGCAGTGAGGACAGTCTTGCGTAAAGTGATCCTCATTACAAGTTAAACATGGGTAACGAAGTTTCCTAGCCAGAGAAGAGGAATCATATGATTTCTCTTGAGGGGGATAATTTTGTTTCTTTTTGGTTTTCCCCTTTTTATTGCTTCCAGGTTGCTTTTCATTTTTACTTTTGTCATATGACACAACATTTATTTCGGAAGCAAGTGTATTATTAGGTATATTAGAGGTTTGATTTGAAATAGAAAGTGTTTGACTAGATGGTCTAGTTGCTGTTTGAGTGCTTGAAGAACCTATCACACCGTCACCGTCATGAGAGTCCTTACTAGATGGAGGTGGTGGAACAGTAAAAGATAGTCTAGGTGCATTTAGAATCTTATCATAGAGTGTGCCAGACTAGGTGTAAATCAAGTCTAAGTATTGGGCACTAGAAATTACTTGCTCTTCAGTGACAACTCCTCCTTTAGCCACATCCTCGGTGATAGATGGAAACAAGGATTTAATAAACCACTCATCTAAAAGCTGATCAGGAACAAAAGTTTTGACCATTCGATGACGATGACGCCACTCATGAATATGATCAGAAATGTGAGTAGCAGTGGTTTGTTTAAAGTTGGTCAACAGTTCTGTTCTAGTTTCATATATGATGGGTAACAGGAAATGCATTAAAAAAGTAGTGGCTAAGGCTGTGAAGTTGTTAAATAAAGCTCGTGGTAATTCAATATACCACTTTGCAGCCAAACCATTGAGCATTTGCTAGAAAAGACATAGTCTTACTGAATCATCATTTAGGGAGTTGGATGAACACCATAAATGAAAAGTGATAACGTGATTGGACGGATCTTCTCCAGGGTTTCCATTGAACTTAGGAATATCATAAGGCAATTTGTGTGGAATCACCAAGCACCAAGCTAAATAAAGAATGGTATCATTGGTAAGCCGATTTAATTCTGGTAATGCAAGTGTTGTGACAAAAGGCAACTATCGGTTTAGGTCGGGTTGAGCATAACCAGGGTAATATGGAATTTCTTGGGCAATAGGCCTTTGCATACCAGCATAAGGAATCTGTTGCTAGTAACCTTGATAGGGGTAGGTTTGTTGAGAATATCCAGTATAAGGTTGTTGTTGGGAACTAAGATAAATTTTCTGTTGACGAAAACCAGCATAGGCTTGTTGACTAGAACCTGGCTAAGCTTGTTGTTGACCAAACCCAACATAGGCTTGTTGACCAAGTCCAGGATAAGTTTGGTACTGTTGGAATTGTTGTTGTTGGTATTGTGGCTACCATGGTTGTTGATACAACGGTTGTTTCCCACTAGTATAAGTTTGACCAGGTTGTGGATAAATTGGACCAATATAAGTTTGAGTCATCCCAGTTAATGGTAAACTGGCCTGAGGTTGTTGGATTCTAGACACAAACGGTTGTTGTAAAATGGCCCGAGAAGACTGAGTTTGTAGACCTGAAACTTCAGGGTAAGAGGTTGAAAGATCAGCTTGCAAAGGTTGAGATACAATCAACTGATATTGTGGCTGTGGTAAAGTCATAACGACATGCGTAGTAAGTATGGATGAAATAGGTTGTCTTGGTTCTGATGGATACACAAGCATTGGTTGAACAAACATTGTAGGCTGCCATTGACAAACAACCATTCCAGAATAAGTTAGACCTAAAGATGACGGTATACTGCCATATGGTGGCCCTCTAGAGTATGGAGAATAAGCATATTGGGCATATTGTTCTCCATATGGAGGTAATCCAGTGTTAAGTGGATACATTGGACAATAACCAGATGAACCAACTTGATATTGACTTGATGGATCAAACTGTTCATTATATGTAAGTGAAGAACCATGTAAATTCATGTGGATGACATGGGTGAAGACCATGGACTAGAAGAAACACCATAGTGAGTTCTAGATAACAATTGGTAACCCAGTGGGACAGACATACCACCATATAGATGTGACTCAGGTGTTGTGGTAAACATTGAAGAAGTAGTGATAGTAGATGTTGTCACAGCTGTAACAGATGATACAATCTAGGATGTTGTTTCAGCCATAGTCAAATGACCCAATAAATGTCCTAATGAATCTACGAAAGTTTGAAAGTAAACAGGATTAAGAGGAGCAGTATAAGTTAACCGAGGAAAATAAGGATAAAGATAAAGCCCTGGTCCAAAACGAGTTGGAGTTATAGGTGAAGTTTCTTCTTCAAATTCCTCTTCAATAGAAATCAAACCGGGTGGAAGGATTTCACCGTCAGGTCCATAATAAATTTCTGGTGTTTGACTCTGCGGTAAAGGAGAAGTCTCAACAGTTACAGACATCTGAGGATAAACCAGTCGATCATCTTTTGGTACGGGAACAACTTTTGGTTGTTCAACTTCGGGATCCAAAGTGTTCTGGTAAAATAACAACGGGTTTAGGATGAATTTATTGAACAACTTCTGGTTGAGGATCAACTTCTTGTTGGACAACTTCAGTTACTGTTTCACTAAGTTCACTTTCAGTGTCCTCAGGTAATTGTAAAGGTTCCACTCCAGTAGCAGATAAACCAGTAATAGTAGGAGTAACTAGAATTGTGGTATGTACCGGTATAGGTGACTATGGTAAATCAGACGAAGAACCAAAAGTTTGTGATGTACTGGACTCAGTTAAATGAGACAACTTTTTCCGACTAAGTATAGCTTCAGGTGGTAAAGGCGGTTTACTCGCTGTCCTACGCGAATGATGAGGTAAAGGTTGATTCTCTTCCACGATTGTTGATTGATTTTATTATAAAAAGAAATAAATAAAAAGAGGGCAATCTAGGCAAAAGAATTACCAAGTAACTGTGAACTGCAATATACCGCCTCGGAGGAGCCAAGGACTTAAGATACGTGCAGGTAATATCCCCAAATGCTATTTTCGGTGTATCATAGTATACAAGGCAGCTGACTCGGTTACCTATGGATGGATAGCAACCTAATGTAGTCCTCCCAAATATACCCGAAAGTACGTGGAGGCCCAATCTGTGTTAGTGTTGTCTAATGTGAAACACACAGTGAGAGAATTCCCTTATACTTTTTGTACTGTAACACCGCCCGATATACCCAAAAGTACGTGGACAAGCTATGATATACTTATGTACGTGGAATGAGGTATCAAACTCAGAATGTATTGCGGATTGTTAGCGATAGCTGCTATGTTTAACGGCATTGGAACATGTTTCTAGCCTAGACCTCTAAATGTTATGTGTTAAGTTACAATGCTCCATTAGGTAAATCAAGATAAGTTTATTTGATCTTGTTTAAAAGTTTGCCTTTCAGGTTCACCGTGTGATGTTTCTGAAACTCCTAGAATGCAACTAAAATGGGAAACATTCTTTTCATTTGATTTAAATAATGAAAACCGTAACTAAAAGGGATAGAGCAATCAAAATCTCCAAACAAAGAGCATAGAGCACATCTAATGCAACTTTTCCCTATACCATTCCTACAAGCACACGCAAAATTCTAAATGCATTATGCATGTTTTTCCTTTCATTCCTTTAATGGTTAGATGAACATAAAGAAACTAAATGCACAAATGATCAATCAATGCTTTTCACAAGAAATGAAGACTTTACGACAATTTCTTTTTCAGAAAAGTAAAGACTAATCAATGTAAGCTAACTTTGGGATTGATACGACAATGATAAAGAAAACATAGAGAAACATTGAACAAACAAACCTAAAGTGGGCATGGAAAAGAAATTCTAATTTGGACTTCAGGGACAGAGAAACATTGACCATTTAGCAAACAAGATGTGAAACAATTTGGAAAAAAGCAAGAAAAAAGATGGGTTTTTGGCTTGACAGGGAGCAACGTAGCCCTGAGTGGGAGACAGTGCGTTGCAGAGCACTGTCTCTTGGCTAAGGCTGTTCTACAGAGCACTGTGTCCAAAACAACAGTGCGTTGTTGCCAGAGAGCACTATTAGCACACAAATAAGCACACATTTTGACCAAACAAGCTTCAAAATGACTGAATATGGTTAAATGAACTCAAGCAATGTCTACTGGTGTTGCTAAGACAAGGGATAACTACCAGGAACGATGGTCATTCCCCAATATGGTCACCAATTTATTATACATAATTTACACCTACGAATAAGTATATCTTCCCTAAGTGTGTAGTTACACTTAGAACAACTGAAGTAAAGATGTTTAACCTTTTCCTACAATAAATAGATAAGATAAAAGAACCTACTTGTGATCCTTCGCTTCCTTCGATCTCCTTTGAGTTGCTCCTATCGCTCCCACTGAAACTGAATTTGCTCAATTGGTACCTACCAACATAAACAGAAGTCAACAACAATCAAAGCATATGATTTATTTATTTTAAACAAATGGAATTGACAACATTTGAACATACATTCATCATAGATATAGAAAAAAGTATTGGAAAAGGAACAAACAACTTTATTGATTGATAGAAGAAGAAGTTACACCCAATGTGGTTCGATCTCGTGTCACTCATCTAGCTTAGTCCAAGCCCTCATCACGCCAATATCAACATCAATCCAACAACATAGCATTACTTTGACAATGATTTCAAGTCTCTAAACCAACAATATTTCTCTATAATCCAGGCCCCTTGGCTCTATGATGGGAGGCAAAGTTATAGATGAATGCAAGTGGTTTTGTGATTAATATGACCTTAAATGGTTTTCCATAATTGGATGATTAGTTTCCATGTTGAAAGGGATGAGAGGATAGAGGATTAGATTATCCAAGGCTATTCTAAGTCGAGCTCATATTGATAGGATAGAATTGGGTTCCTTCTAGAAGGCTTTAGAAAGGAGGAATATACTCAAGATCCAATTAAAATTTAGAGAATTATCGCCCAACACAGGCTTGAGTGGGCTTAGGTTCTCTGCAATGTAGCCTTGAATGGGGCTACCTACTCTGCAGAGCACTTACCCTTGACCAGGGGTACGCTGGTGACCCAAGGAAGCACTTCAGCAAGGTTTGAAGTCAGGAAACTATCATGGATGAAAGAATTCAATGAGGTGGCATGTCTAGGGCATGTAGCAAATGAATTAGGGTTTGATAGACCATGTTTACACTAATTTGATTGTTGGGAGTGATGTGCCCAAATATATCTGTAACACCCCTACATTTTCATCCAAATCTAAGAGTTGGGGTTCGACTGCCGTTGTGCAGATCAAATACAATAGTTGGGGTTCTTCGACTGCCATATAGATCAGATTGAAGAATTGGGTTTTTCATAATGCAGATCAAACTCTTTGTGCAAAGAGGGTTTTGGCCACTATAGTATAGATCAGATTGGCACAAAACATTTTTCAATGTCAAGACTTTGGGGTTTCTGTTACTACATTCCAACCCTAATTTTCATAGGATATTTCATAGTATCGAGATACATAGCCCATAAGATTAAGGATGATTAGATGATCGTGGTGGTACCATTCACCTATAAGCCCTGAATTTTCATCTGGTCCCAATTTTTTCTCGATGCGACTTCAAGTGACCCACATCACTAGACTCCTGTACTTGACCTCTTTCCAACCATACCACTCTTAAGTAAGCTCAAAATTTGACTGAGGCTAGTGTATGTACGGTACCAAGTCTCAAGTTTTGGTTGCGAAGAAAGTTGACACCCTCGAGAAAAAATTTGATGACTTCCAGGCATCCATTAACGACAAAATCACACAAGTATTGGAAGCCTTGGGGAGGTCTCGTGAACCCACAAGGGAATAACACAAAGTTGATGAACATGTAGAAGGAGAACCAACCATCACATTCATTTCCACGAAGGTCATCGATATTTGAGCCATCGAATACCCAAGCTGGACATGTACAAATTTGATGGATCTAACTTGGTAGTATGGGTGGCACAAATGGAACAATATTCCCACCTTAATAATATCTGTAATTATGAAACTAAAATACATGTGGGAGATATTTACCTGGACCAAGAGTGATAGCAATGGTGGTAGTGGAATCAGAAATGCTATATAGGGAGGCCAACTTGGAACATGTTCTCACTAAGCTCTAGCAAACGGGTATAGTACGAGACTACATTGAAGCCTTTGAACATTTGTTCATCCAGACTGAAGGACTAGGCGATGCCTTTTACTTGGAATGTTTCATCAGTGGCCTAAAGGAATCCATCCAAGCCCATCCCAGAATGCATCACCTAACTACTTGGTTGGAAGCATGGAGCAAGGTCTTAGAGGTAGAAGTTGCTTTAAATTCACAATCCAATTGTCCAAATTTCATAGAATGGGCACATCCCACCCCGGATACGGGCCCCAACCAAACACTTAAGGTTCAAAAGGTGTCACTGGTAGAAATGGCCAAAATAAGGAAACAAGGACTCTGTTACTACTGTGATTACAAATACTCCCGAGGACATAAATGTAAGGAACCAAAATTCTTTCAAATCGACACAATTGAAAACAACTTCACCGATGAGGCTCCATCCACTAAAGTTCATAAGGAGGAAGAGGGTGAACCCATAACAGCCCTAGACACTGATACTACCACTACGCCAAATGAGTCGGTTATCTCATTCCATGCTATGGCCAACATTTCTTCTCCCCATATTCTCAAAATATAAGGTTTTCTTAAACATCCATCAGTAGTGGTGTTGATTGATAGTGACAACATGCATAACTTTGTCCATAAGAGAGTATAAAAAGTCGTTGATTGTTTTGTCAGGGTGATATTTTATGTCCAAGTCCTTATCGCAGATGGGGGGACCATGAAATGTGAAGGGCGCTGCGAAAATATTAAGCTTCAAATGGGGGATTAACACCTGAAAACCCACATGTTTTGCATTGAAATGGGTAGTTATGACATTGTCCTGGGGTGTTGAATGGTTCTGCACACTAGGCACTATCAAAAAGGACTTCCAGGAGTTATATATGAGCTTTAAGAAGAACAAACACACTCATACACTACGGGGACTCTAGGCAGGTTCTCCTATTATCATCAATGTGCATTGAATGGAGAAGCTTTTAAAAAGGCCATCATGACATAGTAGCACAATTTAATTCCATCCATGCCATTAAATCCACTCCTCTTAACATTCATCTTGATATGCAACAAGTATTGGATTACCACCAACGGGTCTTTGAAAAACCTAAGGAGCTCCCACCCTCTAGGGGTACCCAATCGCCAAATTTCCACCCATATCAATATCCTTTTGCACAAAAGAATGAAATTGAAAAAATAATCAAGGAACTCATCGAAGCTAGTGTTATTCATCCCAAAACTAGCCCTTATTCATCTCTAGTGGTCATGGTTTTGAAGAAAGACGGTGAATGGCGCAATGTCCCAACTTTTGGGTGTTTAACAAGCTCACTAGCAAGGACAAATTTCATATTCCAATAGTTAATGATCTGGTTGATGAACTAGATGGTGCCAATTTTTTTACCAAGTTGGACCTTTGCTCGGGTTATCACCAAATAAAAATGAAGGAAGTTTACATTCCCAAGGCAAAATTATGAACTCATGAAGGCCATTATGAATTCCTGGCCATGCTGTTTGGTCTCTTTAATGCCCCATCCACTTTTTAGAGCCTCATGAACCACCTTATGAAACCATATCTCAAAAAATTTGTCCTAGTATTTTTTGATGACATTTTAATCTACAACATAGCATGGGACACACACCTTGGGCATGTTGACTAGGTATTGCAACTGCTCCAAGATCACAAATTATTTGTCAAATTAACTAAGTGTTCCTTTGGCATGTAAGAAGTAGAGTATTTGGGACACATTGTGGGCCGTGAATTTGATCCAAAGAATATTCGGGCAATGCAAGATTGTCCCCAACCAAAAACCTTGAAGAGTTTGAGGGGATGCTTGGGTCTCATAGGCTACTATCGCAAATTTGTCAGCAATTATGGATGTATTTCTCGAACCCTCACTAATATTCTTAAGAAAAATGCATTTCTCTGGACTTATGCAGCTCAGTAGGCCTTCTTGGATCTCGAATAGGCCATGTGCTCCGCTATAGTATTGGCCTTACTAGACTTCACAAAACCTTTGTGATTGAATGTGATGCTTCAGGTACAAATATTAATGCAATATTAATGTAGGAAGGTAGACCATTGGCTTTCACCAGTCAACAACTCAGTGGCAAACATTTGGTTCAATCTACATATGAGAAAGAAATTATGGCCATCTTACATGTAGTAGACACTTGACGACCATAATTATTGGGGGGTCATTTCCAAATCAACATTGACCATCATAACTTAAAATATTTCCTAGAGTAGCATCTATCATCACCACAACAAAATAAATGGCTCACAAAAATACTTATGATTATGAGATAATTTACATGAAGGGGCATGTCAATGTAGTGGTCGATGCCTTATCGCACCAATTTGAGGAAGAGGTCACTGAGCTATCCCTCTCTCTATCCATACTAGATTGGATTGAAGCAACCCATCATGAATGGTTCTCCCACCCCTCTCTATCCTAGCTCATTAACAAATTACAAGCAAATCCTAATTCCTTAGAGGATTACTCTTGGAAGGATGAGGTTCTTTGCTATAATGATCAGGTAGTGTTGTCCCCGACCTCCACCCTCAAACCCTGCATCTTGGAAGATTTGCACTCCTAGTGTAGTGGCTAGATATTCAGGCTTTCAAAAAACTTATGCATGAGAATGCCACTCTTTCTTTTGGACCGACATGAAGCACAACATTCTTACTTTTGTAGCTGAATGCAAAGTATGCTAGTGCAACAAAGGGGAAACGATAAAGATATTGGGAACCTTACAACCCTTTCCACTCCCTGCTTCCGTCTGGACATATGCTTCCATGGATTTCATTACAGGTCTCCCAAATTCAGGTAACAAATCAATCATCATGGTGGTTGTTGACAAAATTTCCTAATATGATCATTTTTGCGCTCTACCACATTCGTTTACCCCAACATTGGTAGTGCAGGTTTTCATGGACCAAATATTCAAACTGCATCGCATCCAGACTTCCATTGTGTCTGATTGAGACCCCACTTTCACCAAAAAATTTTGGCAGGAACTTTTCAAGCTACAAGGCACAAAAATCCAACTGAGTACAACTTATCATGCCCAAACCGATGGTCAAATAGAAGCAATCAACAAATGTATGGAGACCTATTTGTGGTGATTCATTTCTAATTAGAAACATTAATGGGTATAGTGGTTGCCTTTTGCTGAATGGTGGTATAATACTAACCATCATAAAGACACTAAGATGACACCATATGAGGCAATGTATGGCCAACTCCCACCTTCACCAACTTCTTATATCATATTTCAAAGTACAAGAAATTGATCAACTCCTATAAAACCATGCCACCTTGATTTCTCATCTCAAAGATAATCTAAATCAAGCTCAGAATCAAATGAAGCAATAATCCGACCAACACCTTTCAGAGAGGTCATTTCAAGTAGGTGACCAGGTGTTCCTACGACTCCAATCTCATAAGCATACCTTTCTCAAAGAAAAGGGCTACTAGAAACTAGCCGCAAAATTATATGGGCCTTATCAGGTACTTCATTGTATAGGAGTAGTCGCTTACAAACTGGCCTTGCCGACTGCTTCAAAAATCCACCCAGTCTTCCATGTATCCTGCCTCAAGAAAGCTGTGGGGAACAATTGTAGGGTTCAAACAAGTATTCCAGAATTGGATGATGAAGATTCACTTTGGCTTCGACCCAAATAGGTCCTTGATACTCTTGAAAGACATCTCTACGGTCGCACGATCAAGGAAGTCCTCATCAAGTGGAAAGATACCTCTCCAGAAGATGCGACATGGGAACCAACCATTATTCTTTAGCAATTTTTGCAGCTTCAGCCTTGAGGACAAGCTTTCTTTTGATGGGGGAGGGCATCTTAGCATCCAATCCTAACCCATTTACTTATGTATTAAGCCCAAGGGGCCTCGTTAGAGTCATATTTAGTTAGTTGAGTCAATAAAGCCCATAAGCAGTTATCTGCATTAATAATAATTGTAAGTGATTGACCCACATTATAGAAAAGGGACCACAATTAGTTATAAATGGGCCATAGTTACTAAATAAAGTGGTTAATTTTGGAAATACTAAGACCGGGGTGAATCAATATTTATTTTCAATTGTTATTATTATTACCAGTTCATATTATTTACAATTTAATCAAAGAAATGATTTTATTAAATATAGAAAAGGATTGAATACAATATCTGATAATTTTGCCAAGCACCAACTTGGACTTTGATGAGGCTTCAACCTCTAGGGCTTCGACCCTATCTTATCAAGGCACCAACCTTGAATTTAGGAGCACCAAATCCAAGGACACCAATCCTTTCAATTCTAAGGCACCAACCCCAAGGGCTTCGACCCTATAGTTTTACTTTGTCAATAAATGTTTGATTGTATTACACTGCTCCCAAGGTCTTCTTCACTAAGCCCTATCCTTTGTAGTCTTTGTAACAGGTCACAGTCTACACTATAGATTCATTTCAGGTCTGAGCCTTCCAATATTAACCCAGTCAAAATATTTTATTTTCCCGCTCGGTCTTCGGCTTCCTTCTTAGCTCGACCTTCACCTTCCTTCTTTCTCGCTGGACCTTCGTCTTCTTGCTTAACCTTCAGCTTCCTCTATTTCTTCAAGTTCATGAGTTATGAACAGTCTCACCTTCTCTATAATAGATGCCTAAGATCAAGTCCTTGAGGTGGGTGTTTAGCTTCTATTTATACGAGTTTCATCAATACCCAAAGGACACATTCATTTAGAAGGAGAAGCCAGATTATTGCATGTTACAAAATATATCATAAACTTACTTATTTTCGGAAATCTCATAGGAGAAGGCTGTACCCACATGAGGTCCCACATCCACATCATCACCTTAATCACAATCACAACTCCATGGAAATCAAAGGTTTCACAAGGTGTACAAGTTCTGTCTTGCGATATATCCGATGTCCATAGTCCCAATGGAGTGGATACGATATGATATTAAATCATGTTATAATGGCGAAGTGAGTCCGTAACAATATCTCGATCGAAGGTTTTACCATGACAACCCTATAAGACTTGCGATATGGTAGATACGATGCTATATTAGAATTGTTACTATAAACTGTTGGGGTCCGCATGTATTATCACAATCACAATTTTAGTGTGACATTCCTTTAAGACTGGTGATATGACTTCCGACGAGGCGGACACGATATTACATTAGGGTGTGTTCTATTGGAGCATTCAGGTCCATAGCTCAAATCACAATCGCAGATTTTAATGAGACACCTAGTAAAGTCACCGATATATTAACTCCGATGCGATGTGGTCTTTTGCTAAAAAGGTTTTATTGCATGCGTTTTAAGGGGTTTCCATGGTTTAATACTCAGATGTTCTTTAGCTTCTTTGATATCTTAACTCCTCCTATATGTTGACTCTTCTTCCCTTTTGGATTTTTCTCTTGGGCATATGTGATAGGTCAAGAAAAATACAAATTGTAACAGAATCTGCAGTGCTCCTCTGCCGCAATGCTCCTCCACTGCAACGCTCCTCCACCGCAACGCTCCTCTGCTATTTTCTTCAATTCTTACTATTGGCTTGGTTTCATGTGGCTTCTGTTGCTCTGATAGCTCTTGTTCTTGATTTCCATTGGCTTCCCTGATGGCTTTCTCATTGGCTTCTTGCTCCTGTTACTTCACTGATTTGCTCTGGTTCTCCTTGGCTTCACATCATCATTTAGTATTACAGAATATTTCCATATTGGCATCAACGACAATCTAGATCAACAGCTAACTGCTATGCAAGGGACCACTAGTAGTTAGGGTTTTTGATGTCATAAAGCTATAAATAGTCTTAGATAGCAAGGGAAGCGACATCGAGATTTATTGTAATTGAGCTCTGCTCTGTTGGATGTTTCCCCCTAGAAGATGCAAGTGAACATTGCATTATGCTTATGAACAATAAAATATATTTGCAACTTCTCTCAATTCATGTGATATTTTTGTGTTTATGGCAAATTTGCTTCATATTTCAGGCATTATGCCATTCTCACAAATCAAGTGCATAACAAAAAATGGTGACCATGTTTAGTTATGTGGCCTGCAAAGGATGGTGTCGAAGAAGTTCTTTATACAAGAGTGTGCAATAATCTCTGTGGAAAACAACTTTGAGGAAGTACCATCAATTTAATTATGCTCCTTTGACCCACAGAGATGATTACATAGAGTAAAATGTTTTTGATCTTCTTCAACACAATGATATTCAAACCGTGTTTGTGCCTAGTAAGTTTCACGGGTAAGTTTATCTTTTGGCACATACTCATATGGACCATATTTTCTTTCTCATGTTGACAACCATCATAGATATGCCTTGTGCAAGGCAAACCATTTTTCACAGGGAAAAGAATAAAATGAATGTGACCTTGACTTTGTGCTTTACAATACATGTTACACATTTCTGCCACACCAGATCCCCCTACCCCAGATATCAATCTCCTCCTTGTTTGATGCAAAACTGACTTCCCTCATGTTCCCATGAACAATGTTATGGAAATCAGAATGATTTATATGCTTTTGTCAAAAATACCCACAAGCTTGACATCTAACCTTACAATAATGAAAAACATCTAGCTTTAGTGTGTGAATATGCACACTATTATGGTATCTTTTAAAATTTAGAGTGGAATAGCAATACAACAATCATTTTGCCAACCATTTTTTTTAGATAAATGTACATACTCAAAGGAACCTCTTTTTCTCTAAAATGAGCGTGTCTGTCGCATAAGTTTGGTGAAAATTTCAGAAATTCCACCTGCTTCACATTTCTCAAGACAAATATGCCCATTACCACAAAGATGTCCATCACTTGTCAATTCATAGAAGTGATCTTTGTAACCGCAACTTATAGGGTCCCTACATGATGCAATATTTGGAACAAAACCTTTCATCACAAGCATGTTTTTTATGATCCCCAAGTTCAATATGTATAACTCAAAGATTTTTTAGCTTGGAAGGGAACACTTTTGTTCCACAAATGTTGTGATGAACTGCACTTATGAGTACCTTCATGTCCAATTTTCAAACAAAAATATTTGCTGCAATTGGATGATTTTCCAAATAAAGAACATATCTCCACAGATGTATGAATTTTCTTTCTGCAATCATGACTTCCTTCATGGCTTGCCAAATTCGTACATTCCTCCACTTCATTTTCTTGGTCTTGGTGTAATTTGAGAGAACAATACGTGCACCTCTAAGCACAGACATGGTTATCGATAGAAGAGTGATAAGATGAATGGAATTTCTCTAAAACACATCACCAAAATCAAACAAAACATTTGCAACCACATACAGAGAGTCCCTCTTTCAGTTTTCCAAGGGCTAAAACTTCCTCTAGTTGCAACTTTTGCACACCACCATTCCCATAAAATTTTGTAGTGTTGCAGTGGAGCAATTTTTGAACTTGATCACACCGGCTATTTGCTTATGCCATTATGAAGTCCTGAAATTTAGAGTGCCATAAATCATCGGTTTTTCCTTTTCTACCCAAGACATTTGCTAGCCTTGATCTAATATGGCTCCAAATCTGATAATTCGATGTAGATTAATCTACAGGTGCAAGCTTCAGGCCAATGTCTTGCAAATCAATGAAGAGATACCCAAGTACTATTGGAGCATCACTTACCTCTTCCTGAGAGTCGAGATTTATAAGTACCATTTTGGTTCCCACCATGGAAATACATCTTGCCTTAACAACAGAAACCAAGTTCTTGCGAAGGATATCCACCTTCATAACAACACATTTCAAATTTATATGGGTTCAATCCTAATCCAATTCTTTTTACTTCATTGATGTATACAAAATTGCATTTAAAAGAGCATGTAACCATGAATGCATACACATAAAAGAAGAGGAAATAAAAGGGAAACCATGAGAAATATGGACACACACAAGTTGATAACGAAGTTCATCCAAAGTGAGTTATGTCTCTAGGCCCTGCTCAATGTGGGGAGGCGTCTTTCATTAATATTAAGGGAAATAAAAAAATGCATACAATTAAAAATTTACACTTTGTACATCCACTTCTGGGGATGGCCTGAAAATGCATAACTTTATTAAAGAAACAGACAACACGGTTGGATTCATGCCAAAAGTTTGTGAAATTTGACTATAAAATCAGCGTAATCATGTTTTGGTGACTTCCAAAGCACCAGGGAATCTTATAGATTACCTATAGATTCTTTGTAGAATATTCCTCCAAGATTCAAATGGAATCAACCAATGTTGGGGTTCCATAGGGCGGGTTCCGGTGGTCGGTTGGGGCCTCCTCCTCAATGCCTTCATAATCATTGTTTAAGTAGTGGAGGGTGGGAAGAATTATCAAGGTCCACCACCTATGGTTCATTGGTACCACCTCAGATTAAGTCATGGGAGACCTGGGTTCAAACCCGCGACAATCACATGTTTTGGAATTACGTTTTTTAAAGGGGCGACAGTTGGTTGGGCATTGTTTGGTGCCATTTTTCGGTACCGCCAATTGATCGACCAACGAAACCATCGAGAATGTTCAATGCCCACTGGTACCATTATATTATATATAATATGGTTGGGTCTCGGTTGGTAGGGTTTGACTGACAACCAACCGACCCGTTGTTTTATTATTATTATTTTTTTGAAATTCATATTTGACCACCAAATTTTGTTGCCAAATTTTCAGGAGTCATTGGGTAAATTAAGTAGGTGACAATTTGGTCACTTTCATCCTCCACAAAGGTCCAAAATATCACTCTATTAAGAAAACCGACCATCTTCCAACTGGGTGCCACATGGTGCATCCTAATTTGTCTGTATTGTTGACTTGGCTGCTGACTATGTGCTTATGTCATTTGCCCCATTACACCTCTGGATTGGATTCCTACTAACTATACCACAACGTCGCCTTGATGATTTTAGCATCTGCATGACTGATGTCAACATCTGTACTACTGATTTCATATGCCACATGGCAGTTTGTGGGTCCTACCAGCAAAAATTTTCATTGTTTCTCGAAAAATTCAGCGGGCCATTACTTTCACATGAGGTGTTTGATTAAGGTGTCGTTCACGTCGTTGGATTCAGAACGAAAAGCTATTCGATATGATATAGGTTTCATTGAGTTTTGAGGACTTTGAAAATTTGGCCTTTTAGCATCCTCCTGGATAATTCCTCCCCACTAAGGAGCTTTTGGTCCTCCAAAAGCATGAACACAATATGCAATTTGTTGTACCCACTCATAAGTAAGCCTCACTTCCTTCTCCTTCACCTTTCTGACCTTCTCCTCATCCTCAGATTCAGGTTCTTAGTCTTGTTGCATGGTAGCGACTGTCTTTTGTTTCTCTTTTCTTCCATTCCTCTTTGGCCTCAATTTCGAATGTAGTTTCCAACAACGCTCCTCATCACACCCTTCTTTCTCACAATGAGTATAAGAGGGATTTGCTTCCTTTTTCCTTATCGTTGTTTCCTTCTTTGCATAGTTGCCATGTTCATACTTTTCCCTTCTTTCAAGGTGAAATACTTTCACACTAGCTGAGTCAAGAGTAGTGGGTTCAAATAACAACAAAGAATGTCAGAGGTAATCATGTAAATAACCAATATACTTCATTAGTGTATCAGGTGAATATAAAGGAATGCCTAATGTAACACTTGTTTTCTAAACTCTTCTATGAATATTTTCACATCTTGTCCTTTGCGTTGTTTCAAATGTTTCCATTCTATCATGGCTCTCTATCAAGATGCTAATGGATAATATTGTCCTTTTATTACAAAAACAAATTCAAACCTAGAAGAGAGGAGTTAACCCATGTGCTTACTGCCTTTTTGAAGTTTATTCTCCCACCATACGAGAGCGGTGCCTCCTAGTCGAAGAGATGCTACCTAGACCTTGGCTTCATCTTCTTCTATCTAATGAATCCGACAATACACCTCAATCTATCTGATCCAATTATTTAACTTCTTTGCATTGGATTCTCCATTAAACACAGGAAAATCAAACTTCACATCCAACTTAAAAAAATTCTTTTTATGAGCTTTTCTACTTTAGAACGATGAGAAGATGAGGAAGAAGTGGAGCATTCACTAGCAGCTGGAGATGGGGGCTCAAGAGGCTATTCTACTTCTCCTCCTTGATTTACTGAGGCATGATCATCTGATTCTTTATTCTCCTTCTTTGCCATTGCCTTCTCATACTCTACAAACATTTTTCAACTTTATCGATCATGTGGTAAAAGGCTTGCAAATTTTTTTCTCTTCCTCTAATCGAGCATCTTCATCTGCCATTTTCCTTCTTCGTGTTGCATGGTAGGTTTCTGGATCAAAGGAATTAAGTTTACCTTCACCCTTTTGGAGTTTTTCCCTGGTTATCATACACTTGCAATTCACATTAGCAGAAGACCCGCTATAATACCAAACTTGGTTTGGATCATTTTACTTCATTGATGCATACATAATTGCATTTAAAAGATCTTGTAACCATGAATGCATATACATAAAAGAAGAGGAAATAAAAAGGCAACCATGAGAAATATGGACACACACAAGTTGATAATGGAGTTCACCTAGTGTGGGTTACATCTCAGGGCCCTCCTCAATGTGGGGAAGCCTCTTTCATTAATCTTCAATGAAATAAAAAATGCATAAAATTCAAAATTTACACCTTATACCTCCACTTCTTGGGATTGCCTAAAAAATGCACAGCTCTGCTGAAGAAACATACAACATGGTTGGATTCATAATGAAATTTCGTGAAATTTTACTATAAAGTCAGAACAATTCTGTTCTGGTGACTTCTGAAGCCTAGGGAATCTTACATATTCCCTGTAGATTCTCTACAAAGTATTCCTCCAAGATTCTAATGGAATCAATCTCGAAAAGTGCATCAAAATGTTGGGGTTCCACAGGGCGAGTTCCGTTGGTTGACATATGGTTTTGATAGTGGGGGCCTCCTCCTCTACTACTAAACAATCATTGTTTAAGTAGTGGATGGTGGGAAGAACTATCAATGTCCACCACCTACGGCACGTTGTCACCACCCCAGATTGGGTGCTTGGAGACCCGGGTTCAAACCTGCGACATTTACATGTTTTGGAGTTGAGTTTTTTAAAGGGGTGACAGTTGGTTGGGTGTCAGTTTTTTGATACTACTAGCAAAACTTCTGGGCGGGTTCAATACCCAATGATACCATTATATTATATATAATATGGTTTGGGCTTAGTTGGCAGGGTTTGACTACCGACCTGTTATTTTCTTTTTATTATTTTTTTTTGAAATTCTAATTACCACCAAATTTTCAGGAGTCATTGGGAAAATTAAGTAGGCAACAATTTAGTCACTTCTATCTGCTACAAAGGTCTAAAATATCGCTCCATTTAGAAAACTGACTGACTGCTAATTGGGCACCACGTGGTGTATCTTGATTCGTCCATACTGTTGATTGGGTTGTTGACGTCATCTACCATGTGTCGCCTCCTGATTGGCTGCCTCCTGACCGTACCACCATGTCACTTTGCTAATGTCAGCATCTGTATGACATACATCAACATCTATACTACTATGTTAGTTACCAAGTGGCAGTTTTTGGGTCTTGACGAGCCTCGGTATTGCAACAAGAATGCTGCAACTACCAAGGCTACCGACTTTAATTATCAACCTAGAGTTCATACAAACTTAAGAGGTATCGACACTATATGTGCAACATACAATGTGGCCTTCCTTTGCTATCATGATGTAATGGAGTGCATGTACTGAAGTCAAATCCTAAACTAATTGCAGAAAATAAAATGTTCGAAATGGAACCTTAACCTATTGCAAGAAAAAAAGTACAAGGAAAGAAACCTATTCTAATTGCATAAAGATCATGAACTAAATGTAAAAGAAACCTAGTTTAACCCTATTTATCACATGTGATGATTTAAACTAATTGAGCATGAAATCTGATCTAGAGAGTGCTAACTGCTGTGTGCATGTGTAAATATAAAATAACTTATTTTTTAAATCTTTTTGCTTTATAAATGCAGATGCTAATCTTTCCTTGATCTTTGGCAGGGGAGACAGGTGTGGAGCAAGAGGGGTACAATGATTTTGATTGCTTGGAGGTCAAGTAGGGGCATAATCCCAACTTCAATGAAGATTTTTCTCAATACGGGCTCAAAACAGGCCGCTATAGGATTTCCTATAGGATGTACTAGTTCTCCTACAGGATCTCCTAGGTCTCCTACAGGATCCCATGATTTACTACAAGATGTTACAAATTTACTATATGAAATTACAATTCATCGAATGAACAAGCAAATCAAATCCAAATTGGATGGGATAAATTTTTTTATTGACTAGTATGTCTTAGGTCCCCATTCCAAGTGGAATCACCCAAAAATACCTTTGTTAAACCATGCTAAAAAATAGCACAAAATTACTAGTCCAAAACTTAGAAATTCGAGAACTAGTGAGCTAATAAATCTATAAAATGTCTAACCTAATCAAGTGAAAATGCAGTGTGGTAATTTTTGTTATGAACTAGAATGTTTTTTTAATCTAATTAAAGTGGAACCAACTCGATTTAATCTCGTTAGCATGCTCTAAAAAATAACATAAATTCACTGTTCTTTGCCACAAAGGAGTTCCAGAAATCTAGATTTGGGAATAAGAAAGTTAATCCAAGTAGCTCAATGATTACTATGACCTTCCAAAGATTTTCCAAGGATGAAATGATGCTTGTGATCCTGCAAAAGAACTTACATAAACCATTTAACCCAATCCTACAACAAGAAATCATTAATACTAAATGCATAAATAGAAAGAAATAAAAACAAGAAATGCATGTGAATAAGAAGTGACAAGAAGGAAAGAAAATGATACAAAAGGGCTTTGAGGCTCTTGGTATGGCCAAGCCCAAGGAAAATCAGAGACATATGGAGGAGAACAATATTTAGAAGCTGAACATGACACCAAACTTCATTATTTTCACCAATACAATTACATCCCTGCAAGAAAATACAATGAAGCTGCAGAAATACGAGTTCTTTCCACAAGAACACTAATGAAAATCTCTCCCTAAAGGAAACTTCGACTTGGTATTTATACAAAATGATTAGGAATCTTTCCCCATGAATGGAGGAAAATCCCTTGATTAGTGGATCTAGTTCCCAATACTAGGAATCTGCATTAAATGGCAGGGAACACATTCCTAGATTTTCTCAATCATTGGAGTTCCACAATATGTGCCATAATTCCATAATATCTTGTTGATTTATTATTTAATAGTGATCATCTTGTAGTAGGGAGAAAGTCCCTAAATTATCTCCCCCTCCAAATCTTCATAATCTGCCCAATATTCTCATAATATTCCACAAAAATAAATAATATTAAGCACAAATATGCAATAATCCATAAACCTTCCTAATGAATATATTAAAGTTAAAAATACATTATTTAATGAAAAAAGAGAGGTTTAATATGCTAGAGGATGGTTACATGAGTCTTAATTTATGCTTAATTTAGAGGCATGAGCCTTAATTTATGTCTAATTTAGAGACCCAACATACCCCCCCGTTGAAAGTGTTGCTCATCCTCTGAGCAACTTAGTGACCTCATTGGGCCTCATTCATGGCCCTGGTGGCCTCTCTCTTGTGCATTAAGAATATTGGCTGTAAGTTATGCAAGGACAAGCCCAAAAACATATTTGTGCAAAGAAAAATCATTGTTGCCTGAGACCATTAGCTTGCCTTCTTCCCCTTATTCAAGATGGGTTCTTGAATATTTTTCAGTTTAGAAAGGCCTTCCACATCCTTATCAACCTTTTGCTACCTTGTTCCACCATTTGGACACCTCTAAAACCTTGAAAATGCCTTTAGATGAGAATTAGGACATCTTGTAGTAATTCTTGTCAAAACTATAGGAAACCCTGTTAAAACTACAGGAAAACCTTTTTGAGCATAAATGATAGTCAAAGCCTAGGACAAGCCCTCAAACTTGACAACCATGCTTTTCTCTCATTTTTATAACATCTTTTAGGCCTTGGACAAAAGCTAGAAAGAGATTAGAGACCTGTTGGAAAGTCTCTTTTCATCATTGCAGTTTGAGTTTTGTTTTGATGGTGGATGCCTCATTTCCTTTTGTTGCCTTCTTCTTCTCTCTTGTGGCCTAGATGGTTGCCTAATGGCCTTGGAGTTCTCTATTTTGATTAGGTCTCTCTTAGGCACTGCCATTTTGGGTTTTAGCACAATTTTCTCTTTCTTCCTTCTTGTAGCAGCATTATGCCTTCATGTAGTAGTCATTCCTTCTTCCTTCAGAGTCTTCTAATTGTATGGGAGTGATGAGAAATGATGTAGGTTTGTGAAAATGGAGAGGATGTTCTGTTTTCTTTTTCAAGAAATTTTCAGGGTGAGATAGGGTTTGTTCTTGAAATTATGAAATGGGATGGATGAATGATGGATAGATAATGAATATGAAGTGGATGGAGGGCTTGGAGTGTTGTGGTGACTTGGCCTTTGCAATTTTTATCTATTGTCCTCATTCCTTGAAATCACCACCCTTCATAATTTGACTTTTTAACATTGCATGAGTGAAGGAGTGAGCTGCAATTAACTAGTTGAAGGTGGGTGAGACTACTGACCCATCCTTATCTTATAAAACCTCATCTCTCATGCATTGACAACAAATTTCTAACTATAATGTGCTCAAGAGAATAGGTCAAGGATATTGCATACCTGTACCTACTTGACGGTTGTTGGAGAGACATGCATCCATTTTACTTATTGGGTGGTGGGGCTACCGGGGGCATCCTCGGGCTGAGCGTAGCGTATGTATCGGAATCCGGTTCAATGCTGCTGTATCGGTAAGAATTTCTTGTATAAAAAAGGTGTAGCACAGTCTGGTCAACGCTGTTGTTGAATTGATGTTGTTGTGCTTCTCATGACTCGGGTACATCTTCTTTTCTGCCTTTTTCTTTTTTGTTGATCTTATTTTGTTGATGGGTTTTCTTCTTGTTGATGTGCAAGTGATGGCTTCCTCTGTTGCTGTTGAGATTTGGAGGAGTTTCATTGTGCCTGTAGTTATGCTTCTCCTCTTTCAATCATGGTGTTGAAGGTTAGGCCTGGAGCCTACTGTTACTTCCAAATAGGATGTTGTAGCTTCTCTTCTAAAATATTGATTCTAGTTTTAGCACCAGAAGTTTGGGAGTTCCAAGAATTAGGAAAATAAGAATCAAATTCAGAAAGAGATCATAAGAATTCCATGGACCGTGACTCTCAAAATACTAGTGCTACAATAGACTACATCTTTCACATTTTTGATAAATTTGTAGTTGATTCCGCAATCTTTGGTGGAAGTATCAGGGATCTCAACTTCCATGTTTTGCTAAAGTCAAAAGATACTTTTGGGAAAGAATTTGGGCAAAGAAAATATGAAGAATACTTGAAGAATCTTATTGGGCATTAAAGGAAGAAAAGGGAAAGGTTTTCTCAAATGTCAGGATTCCGTTCCGAGTTCAGCTGGTTGAGATCATAGACAGTGCAAGAGTCTTGCCTTCTCCCTGTCCAACAAAGCCTTTTGGAAATTGGTTCCATCAACTTATTTGTCTTATACATATCCAAATAACTTGTGCTGAAAACAATGGACTAGAACCATTGATTTATGGGCTTCAAATACCTCCCAACCTCCCTTATGTATATAATATATCACTAACAACTATGTTGTGCTTCAACTTGTATGATGTTGTCCTGAGTCAGTGGGATGGTAAAATCAAGGTTGTATCATCAAAGGGAAAACAAAGTAGTGGTAATTCATACTTATTAAACCATATATATGGCTCCCATTTTGATGTAGCTAGGGGAAGATGCACTAATGGAGTGTGGATGATAGTTCAAATGGATTCAAAATGATGGCCTAAGACATCCTAGTTAATATAAGCATTCTGAATCCATTTGAACTGTCATCCTAGATGTAGTCTATTGTAGCACTAGTATTTTGAGAGTCACAGTCCATGGAATTCTTATGATCTATTTCTAAATTTGATTCCTGTTATCCTAATTCTTGGAACTCCCAAACTTCTGGTGCTAAAACTAGAATCAATATTTTAGAAGAGAAGCTACACCCAGCATCAGAGTATGCAACAAGGTGAATCTAAGAACCATAATATACAAGCTTCACTTGTAAATCACAAACATATTTGACATTTATATCCAAGAAAATGTGCTTTAGGAAAGACATGGCATCACTTAACGCGTAAACTTTCAGCTCCAATTCTGATGCAACCTCACTTTCTCGTGCAACTCCTTGAGCAAAAGATGAAACACAATTTTACTTGTGATCTGAAAACTTTGCACGTGTTTGAAAAACAAAGAGAAAGTAATTGTCCCCTAAAATGAAAGTGTTTAAAAATCGTGATGAGAGAATGATATCCTTAGGCTTCATCAAATCCTATTGATGCAATTCTACCACCCTAAGCCTGTTTGTGTCATCAACTAAAAGTATTCGAACTTTACCTTTAACACATTGCATCCATTTAATATTTGTTCTGCCAGAAAACAAGATGAGTATCATTTTAATACATGTCCAATCTATATTCCAAAGTGATTAATCAAACTTGTATATTAGAATCTTGGATTCTTGAGCATCATATAAAGCTAAGAATATTGTACATTCATCAAAAGCTACCAAATCAAAATCCTTTTTAAATGGGAAAACATGATTTATCTCATGTATAAATGGTCCTATTTTGGGGAACATGTACAAGCACAAACTATTATGTTCTTTGTCATGGATAAAAACGAGCAACTCACTAGATTTCAGATATGGAAAACTTTTTCAGCTTTTCTATCTCAAGATCACAACACACTAATTCAAAGGGGTTTGAGAAAGAGGGTATAGTGCAATGCATTGGATTTGAATTTAACTCGTCTAAGTGTTTTTTGTCTAAGTTTTTTTTGTTTGGTGATAACTCTATAATTGTCCTTGTATACTAGGCTTTTGTTCCTCCTCATTGGAGATTTCTAAACATGCCTCTAAATATGTAACATAGTATGCTCTTGCAATAGAACAACCTGTAACATGCATAAGTTTTCCAATGATGCTTCTTTGGGATAGTTTTGCCTTTGTTTCAATGAGAAAGTTTCCTTTTCAGTTTTAAATTGCTAGTTCTGAAGTTTTTTTGATGCTTGTTTTTCAGATTCATTTTTTTTCTGTAAGCAAAGGTAGCATATCCTTCCTAATCAATGGTAGAATATTTCCTATGAATTCTTATTTTGCACTATTATGTATAGATTAAGAAAGATTTTTCCATTAGTCAATGGAAAAAACAATCCTTATCAGATGTTCATCAAGTTTAAAGCCATCCCTCTTTATTTTCCACTAGAAACGAGACTCCCACAACTGCAATGAATAATCAACTTTCCCATTTTCTATTTTCTATTCCAAAGTGCTCCAAAGTCCAACTTTGGTAATAAAAAAATCAGGAGCAAGTAGTAAGGACCTTCCTTCGTAATCAATCAATAGTGACTCACAAGGACCTTGCCTTGTATCTACTTGTAATAGTGTATATTATTGAATGAAATTCCTTATAATTGAACTTCCTCTGCATTATAATGTTTACACAAAACCCTGTAATCTCCATGCTTATCCAGAAATCAACTAAGGCGTGTATTACAGTTCTCAATGGTAGATATAAAGATAGGATCAATTCAGTTGAATATTTGCATTGCCACAAGTTTGACAACATTCTAAATCCACACATTTGAAAGCCTATCTAAAGTGTGTTCCTTATCCTTCAAAAATATCTCTTTGTAAAGGAGTTTAGACAATTCAATTCAATGGTTATTAAAAGAACAATAATTGTCCACATATGCCATATTTTTGAATCCATAAATTATTTCAAATGGTTTATTAACTTTTTTAATTTGTAGCTATCCCACATATAACAATCACGTAGAAGATATCAAAACATCACACATTATTTTAAAAGAACTTGTGGTTGAAGTAACAAGAGGAGCAAGAGAGTCATGCAAAAGGAATTTCCAACAAATTAAGTCCCAGAGATATATCGATCCCTTGTGTGACAAGAAGTAGTTTCTAGTTGTCATCACAATCTATGAATGTCGGTGCCGATCCCACCATCATGGTTGGTAAGGACCTCCTCCCACATTTCGAGTAAACCTACACAAATAAAGTGATTTAAAAAAAAAAAACTTAGTTAAAGAAAATGATGCAACACAAAGTTCTAAATAATAAGTACAAGTCTTCCAGCTGCTAGCTACTGAAGAAGTCATCATTAGTTCTAGGATGTTATATTTTTAGGTGCAATTCAACTTCTAGATCATAGTCAAATAAGATTTTTCAAATACCTATAAGCTACCATCTTCATATCCAACTACCCAAAAATTGGAATTACATGCTTTATGTTGTTGCTTTGAAGGTGATTCTTCCTCATCCATGGCACACTTAGGAACTATGTCCAACATTGATGACAACATGGATTAGGCCATGGGCCTACAACAGTGACAAAGCCTCTCAGAGAAGCATAATAGCTGCAAATATAAGCTACCAACTTCACATCCAACTTCCCAAAAATTGGCATTGCATGCTTTACCTTGTTGCTTTGAAGGTTATTCTTCCAAATGTGCCAACTTTAGATTTTCCTTATTAAGAGCTATTGTCTTCAATTGAAGTAAGGCTCGTTCCTTTTCCAAATTTAGAAGCACTAATTTAGCTTCAGGTAGATGCATCTCTAATTTGGGTAATTGCATACACACTTCAGATTTAGATATCATTCATATCTCCATGAAATACGACACTACATGCTGGGTTTTGTCTTCTTCCAAATATAACATTGTCCATTAAGAGTCATAACACATGCATTCATGCACGTTGGAAACCATTGAAGGGGTGTTCATGCATAATAATCCCTTATCTATATTTAGCTTATAAAAATGAGACAGAGTGTCTTCACTAGAGATAGATTTGGGAGTGAGGCAATATAAGGTTTTGAGCAGTTTCCTTTGTTTTCCATTTTTTAGATTAATAAATATTTATGTGATTGGATTGCTGCATATTTTATATTTGCTATCATAATTTATAGAACTCTTTTTTTGCAGATTCACACATAATATTCCATTGTTTTGAGTGTTTCTGCATTTTTAAGCATACCATAGAAGTTTAGTATAAATCTAGTTTGTTGTTTTAAGATTAATTTAGTGTCATGTCCCCATTTTTATTTTCCTCTATAGTACAACCATGATGGGTTTCTAGGGTATGTGATGGCCAAGCTGCAGGAGAAAGATTATGTCATCAAGGTTCTCGAAGGATTTTTGAGGGGATCTTATGGGATTCGATGGAATTCGCTTGGCATAAACCAACATTTAGACAATTTGCCTTTTGTTTCGTTGCATTTTGACAACTTGCAAAAAACAAGTTATTAATGGGCCTAACTTAATTAAGTACGGTTCAGGTGGCATTTCGAGAGGAATATTTGATGGAATACCTCAATATAGTAGATCGTTGGAAACAAAACTAGAATATCTATAGCATGATATGCTTAGAAGTGACTTCTAGTGGCTAAAGAGAGTATGGTGGGTGGTTGACCATTTTCCTAGATTAAAAGGAGGAGGAGGAGATCATTTGGCACATCTTGGAGTTGAGTATTTTTCTTATAGAGAGGTTTGAGAATGAGGTTCTCGACTTTCACTAAGCCCCAATATGAAAACCCTTGGGTTTCCATTTCTTGTGAGTTGGACGAAAACCCAACCCACCATTGAGGAGATTTCACCTAGAAATATCATGGAGTTTTAACAATGTTATTGGAGATAAGATCTATAGCCGATTTGAAGATTGGAGTGAGGATCATGCAGATTCTCAATTTGGGTGTTACTTTCTAGTTGCTATTTTGGAGTCCAGGTTCAGTATTGACACAAATTATTTGGTGTCCATCATTGTCTCAACTACTTCTAGCTATTGTATTATCATATTTTATATCATTATAAATAAGCCTAAGTTTGTTGCACATATTCCGTGTTCTATGTGTATTTGCAATATTTATTAATTTGTCGTAGTAACAACACTTTTTATTTATGGGTTTATATTATCTGCTGACAATTTCTTGGTGCATTTTCATGGTTTCTTTGAATAGAATTCACGACATATTTTCCTGAAGAAAATTTTCATAATTTTAACGAAAAAACCTATACGGGTAATTACAGTGGTATCAGATCTGACTTGCAGATTGTATTTTCTAGTTTTGTCATTAAATTGATGGTTGAATTTGTTTAAATCATTATTGAACTTGATATCATAATTTTCAGAAACAATTTTCAGTGAAATTTATATTTGGGACATTACAGTGGTATCAGAGCGGGCTCTTTCTACCAGCGTGAGGGTTTTAATTGCAGATTGTTCCAGGGTCAAAAGAAAATTATTTCCAGAGGAAGCAAGACTAATTCTTCTATTTGTCAGAGCCGTGATTGTGTTGCAGTAAAATATATTTCGCTGGAGAAATAAGTTATTATTGATCATGGTTAAATTTCTTAATCTATTTCTCAAAGAACAATTGTTACTAGGCCGAAATTATCTTGTTGGGACGAAATCATCCTGCTGGGCCGAGATTATTTTGTTGGGCCAAATTTATCTTGCTAGGCCAAAATTATCTTATCTTGCCAAATTTCTCTTTTCTGGTTGAGTTTCTCTTGTTGGGTTGAATTATTTTACACTAGTTGAATTTATTAGTGAAGATATTCTTCCTTAGTATTATTAATAAATTTGGTCGGGTATCCTGTTGCGGCATTTATCAATAAAAAAAAGTTGTGATTCATCGCTTGTCCAATTTTTTCTGGAATTTATTAAAATTTAAACAAAATTACCTCTCGATATTTTTTGAGGAAATTTCATTTGTTGAGGCCATATTATTGTTCCATTGCTGGATCTAGTTTTGTCTATTGAGGTTGAGTTTATTTGTTGAGCTCAATTTATTTGTCGAAGCCCAAATTATTTACCAAAACCAAATTTATATATTGGGGTCGAGTTTATTTGTTGGGCTGAGTTTATTTGATAGAACCCAATTTATTTGTCAGATCCTAGTTTATTTTTTTGAGGTTTTCCAAGAGATTTATCTCATTTGAGCTTGTGATTTTGCAGGACTAAAGTGTAGGAGCATTGTGGTACAAATTTATATTATTTAGAGCAGTGTGTAGAGCTGGGCAGAGTAGGAAGCTCACACTAAATTGGGGCTTTCCGTATCTACTAGAATCTACCCAAGGTTTTTCTAGGTTTTTCTTGGTTTTGTGAGAGGAGTCCATAGTTAAAATTTTAGGATTTTTCGGGTAGTATTCAAGTTGTAAATTAACATTCCTTCAATAGTGTGTTTATTGGTAAAATAAATAATTCACACCACTTGGTGGGATTGATCTTGGCTTGGAGTTAAGGCAAACCATATCTAGGTTTTTATGGGTTTGGTGTGAGGAGCCTCAGATTAAATTCTCATAAATTTTATAGTAGTATTGAGGGCGGAAACATTATTTCATCTTCAACCACAACAACATAATTTCAAGGGAGTGTGAATTAATTATTTGGGCTATTTTGTTGGGACAAATTTGTCTTGTTATGCTGAATTTCTCTTGCAAGGCCAAAATTATTTTGCTGGGACAAATTCATCTTGTTGTGCTGAAATTATTTTTCTGGAGCCCAATTTATTTGCTAGAGCGTAGTTTAGTTACTGGGGCCCAATTTATTTGTTGGAGCTAAATTTATCTATTGGGGCAGAGTGTTTTGAGGTTGCATGTCCTAGTTGAATGATTATATTGGTATGTTGTAGCAGTCCTCACTGCTATGTGTGTTATATAGTCATAGTCTGGGTATGTTGATTATTGATACCATGTATAGTTGAGTATAGGTTGAGTTAGATTATGTACAATGTTGTCACCCTTGTTGCAAAATTATGGGATTTGAGGAGACTTTTGAAAATCTCAAAAAAACCTTTAATGACTTCAAAACAAGTAGGTACCAGCAATAATTTGAGAAATAAATTACAATTAGTGTTTGGGGCTATAACGCTTCATTGGATCAAAGAGCAAACAATAGGCCCTTTTAAAAGGAGGTAAGTGCTATCATACAACTAGAGAAAATAAGGGATTTGCAGAAGGAGCGAGAGGTCAAGTATTGGCTCTTTGCACTTGGATCTCATTTGAAGAACCTAAAGATGACCGCAAAAACTTTCCTTAATATGGAATCTATATTCACACCTTTCTAAAGTAAGCCAATCAAATTTGAGGGTCTTGAATTGGGCACTAAAACCAACAATGCTTGATTTGATTCAGTCAAGATTCTTGGAGCACCCTTGTGAAGGGGTCAAACTTATAGTAGCCTCCTGTCTCCATGAGATTATTAGAATAAATTCACCCATGCTTCCTTATAATGATGACATTATGAGAAAAAAATTCTAACTAATAGAAGGCAATTTCTAGGATCTACATAACATCTTGGGTCTTGCCATTGTGAAGAGGCTCAAGATCTTAGATATCATGGTTGGATTCATGGGTAATCTTGATGACATTTCCAAGATGTTGCAGTCTAAGTTATTAGCCATTTGGAGAAAGGAATAGTCTCTTTCATTGGTTGCTTACGAAATAGCTGAAAGGTTGGTTAAACAAAATTTTAAAATGTTCATGAAGTAGGTTGCCAAGTTTGAATTGGGTAGGATGCAAATTAATAGAGAAGAACAAGGTGCCAAATCTCAAACATGAAACACAAATGAATTGAGGAAGGAACTTTTTTTCAATTGCAAGGAACCTTGGGGACCTGACCAATCATGCTTGAGTGACATCGAGTAGATAAGAGGGGTAGAGCTAGAGGAGATTCCTCCCAACTTTTAGCATGAGGATTCTTCTTTGGATGAGTCCATGGGCTCATACGAGGATGTCTATGGGGAGCATGAGCAGTCGTGTGGAGTTGTTGACAACATACCAAATTTATATTCCAATGTGTATGATGAGAAGCTAGTGGAGCCTATGGGAGACATTCAGGGGTGATGAGTCATTAGTAACGATTGAGCATGAGCAGCATATGGTGGAGCATGAGTCAACTGAGGAGGATGATATGCACAGTATGCATGATGAGCCTTTTGTGGAGAGCCAGTTGGAGGTTCATGTTGAGCCCATGATAAAGGAGGATGAGCAACCATATTATGGACCAACCATGGATGAGGAGAAGACAGATGCACAAATATCTTGTAGGGTTGTAGTAATAGCATATACTTGTTGTCAGGGGGAGTTGGAGCATGACAAGATAATTTTGCAGGAGGTTAGTAGATCAGAGGAGCATGGAGTTTCCAGAGAGATGAGAGAGGATATTCTAGAGATGTTAGTGCATCCTTATTTGGGCCTACCCACTGATGAGGTGCAGATAGGTGCAGTGGCAGTCATCAGAGCTACAACATTTCTAGGAAGCATCCCTCTCCAGGAGTACATAGACGTGACATAGACAGGGCGTGCAACATAGTTTGGCCACTTGTACCCATTGTAGGGAGAGAGATAGGGTTCTCTTGGTGGATGATGTCGATTGATTAAGTAGAGAAACATGAGTTGAGCATGGACCAACATCAACATAGTAGACTTGTTCCATACACAGGTGTCCATGATTTGGATTGGAGGGAGATCATGAGTTTGTATCCTATTGATGGAGTATCATTCTCAGTTAGGGGCACAATACATAAGCACTGTATGTTTCAATGTGTAGTGGGATGTGGATTGACAGTTCATCAATATTCTAGTAGCACTATCCCAACATAAGTAGAGTGGGGTTGACCTTGACCTATGCCAGAGGTTTGATTGGAGTGAGGTGATGAGTTGGTATTCTACTAGTGGAGCAACATCTACAGTTAGAAACAAAGAACAACTAGAGCCATGGTGGATGGATGAGGCTGATTGGTTATGGTGGTTTTGAGATCTAGGTGGGTCCATCGATGACAGATTGGGTCAACAATTTATTTGGGATCTGGGAATTGAGGGACCCATTCATGTTTGGTTAGTTTGGAGGCATGGCATGATACAATGGTTCAATTGGGATATGGTATCAATTTACATATTCCTATGTAGTGGAAAGATACAGATTGCTTGAGGGCAAGAAATCTTGGGCCAGGATGATTTGTCATGTCCCCATTTTTATTTTCCTCTATAGTACAACCATAATGGGTTTCTAGGGTATCTGATGGCGAGGTCGCGGGTGCAGGATTATGTCATCATGGGTCTCAAAGGAGTTTTGAGGTTTTTATGGGATCCAATGGCATTCACTTGGCATATACCATCATTTGCACAATTTTCCTTTCGTTCTGTTGCACTCCGACAACTTTAAAAAAATGGAGTTATTAATGGGTTTGACTTAATTAATTACGCTTGAGGTGGTATTTGGAGAGGAATATTTGATGGAATGCCTCTATATAATAACTCATTAGAACCAAAACAAGAAGATATATAGGATGAGATTCTTAGAAGTGACTTCTAGTGGCTAAAGAGAGTGTGGTGGGTGTTTAACCATTTTCCCACATTAAAAGTGACTTTAATTAGTCACTTAATTAAATTAAAAGAGGAGAAAATAATTAATTGAAGGAAAAATGGCCAAAAGTGACTTAGTGAAATAAAATAAAATTAAAAGTCACTTAGATGGAGTAAAAAATGAGTTTCAAGAATAATATTAAAATAATCAAAATAAGATGCTTCTAGAGACTTGGAGATATATCAATAGAGTCTTTAAATGGAGGAGGAGGAGATCATTTGGGACATCTTGGAGTTGAGTATTTTTCTTATAGAGAGGTTTGAGAACGAAGTTCTCAAATTTGAGTAAGCCCCATGATGAAAACCCTTGGGTTTCCATTTCTTGTGGGTTAAACAAAAGCCCAACCCACTATTTAGGAGATTTCACCTAGAAATATCACATAGCTTCAATAATGTTATTGGAGATCAGGTCTACAACAGATCTGAAGATTGGAGTGAGGAACATTCAAATTCTTAATTTGCATGTTAGTTTAATTGCTATTTTGGAGGCCAGGTTCAATATTGACATAAATTATTTGGTGTCCATCATTGTCTCAACTACTTCTATCTATTGTATTATCATATTTTATATCATTATAAATAAAGTTTAGTTTGTTGCACATATTTCGTGTTTTATCTGTATCTGCAATATTTATTAATTTGTCATAGTAGCAACACTTTTTATTTAACTAAACGGGATAATACAGTGGTATCAGAGTTGAGTTGTTGATTGTATTTTCTAGTTTTATCATTAAATTTATGGTTGAATTGATGCAAATTGTTAAATTGACGACATAATTTTTGAAAGCTATTTTCAGCAAAAAAATATAATTGGGACATTACGTTTATACACCTTTAGTTAGTATTCTAGTTATAATAAGTGCATATATATGTACAATGAATCAAAATTTGAGACCTCACAGGATTGGGCTCCCACGCCTCTTCAAAATGAAAAGTAACCTGGGATTTAACAGAGAATTGTCAATAATTGAGCTTTGCAAGACATGTATCGTCATTAGCATTGTCCAACCCCATGTGGACCCAAAGTAATGATCATGATCATGACTCGCTGACTCCATGAGCTAATAACATCGTATCATGTAAAGGAAAGAAGAAAAGTGTCATTCTAAAATGTAATCGATATATGCCCTATTGCACCACATCTTGTATTAAACTTTCAACATGGAACTTTTGAATTTATGTTTTATTGTCAAGTCCCATCAAGAGATGTCTATCAAAGAGTGATAATTTTGCGACAACTCCTTTGACATGGGATTGCCAACAATAGTAATTAATCATTCCTTAAAGCTAAGAAAACTACATCTAGAAAAACACTCCACCAGAATGTAAGGGAACATAGAACATTTCATAACAACTACATATTGTATCTCTTTTAGGGGTGAGTTGTTATTTTAATAAATTTTTTGGTAAAGCTATATATAGTATTGTCACTGTGAATATATATTATTGTCACTCGCATGCATCATAGAAAGATTGTTACGACTCATCTATACTATGCAGCGACACAATGCATGTTTGGTTCAACCAAGATAATGAAACTTAATTGATTGTTTATTTAATTGCACTAATTTTTTGGACTTGAATTTGTAGCTCAACTCAATATGATGTTCACTACCTAGAATAGTCAAACAAGGTAGTCAAGTAAATGTTTGAAAAACAAAGAAATTTCCCATATGGACAATCGACGATTACCATTTCCATTTAATAAGATATTGCTATCAGCGAGGTGAAATGACTCTTGGATCTCCAATACTTCATAGGGTTTGTAAGAGTAAAGTATAAACAAAATTCACACAATAAAATATATCTTGATGATTTTGCCTACAATTCTTAAGCTTAAAATCTACAACCTGTGAATAGTGATGGAACTTGTTGTGAACCCTTTATCCTAGGGATAGTTGCATTCTACAAAACCCTATTTCCAATCTTATTGATAAAATCATTGAGGCTAGAGAAGCCTCCTAGCTCTTTAATAGAGGTTGAAAGTTTTTCATTAATTTTGTGGCAGCTACACATGTTCCTTAACCCCCTATGTCATATCATTCGTTTGACTCATTATCTTTATTAGGGACTATTTATGTAATTCATTATTCAACCTTTGAGGGTTGAATGTTAAGGTTCTGGATAAGGAAGGCCACATGTAATCTAAGTTACATAATTCTTCCATTCAAATTTTGAGTACCTTCAAATCATTGTCTATGTGCAATAATCTGTCTAAAATGGATGCCAGGACTCATCTTTCGTTTGGGATGAGCCAATTTGAAACGTTTCAGGTATAAGTCAACAACTCAAATAGATTGATGCCTTATTATTATACATCTGCATTCATGATTATTTAGTGCAAAATAACTTGTAACTCATGCTCTTGTTACTCATTATTACCCACTAAATCAATTCATTTTTGCATAGTTGTAGGCTAACGTTAAAAATAATATCTCCTAAACATTTTAGATCATCAATATCAAGGCCATATACAAATCCAGTGCACATAAAGCATAATGTTTAGCTAAACATCTTGTGGAATCTTTGAGTGAATCATGAAAGCCCAAATTTAATGTCCACTATATGATTTTAAGTTCATTTTGAGAAAAAAATAGTAAGTGTTAGAACAAAAAAAATATCCATTAGAGCATCCAGTAACTTGGAGAAAAAAAATCAAGTAGTGTTGACTTACAACTCTCTTTAAGAGATCTGCCCTCTCCTTGGCTTCCATTTTCCGCCTATGATGACGTGAAAGATATTTATCGAAACCAAGCTTCAAGGAGTCAACTTCTTCTGCCACTTTCTCCAACTTCCTAGACAGTAGCAATAGTTAATGTAAGAGTTCCATGTTAAGATGTTTTCAGGATAATCTTTCCAGAAATACATCAGTGAACTATTCTTTGAAAACAAATTTGCATTTCATTGTAGATAATAGATATTAAGATGCACTATTGACCACATTAATGTGTTGTAGGGAAAGATTTAACATCACTTGGGCAAGATCCAACATTTTCGAGATTACATTACCCTAATGCCTAAACCATGCTTCTTTCACATTCCTACTTCAATTGTCTAAATGAGAAAAAAAATGATCCAAAAGAAGATATAGAGGAAAATTAAAATTTACATAAATTTTCTATTTTGAACTCATCAACATTTTAGACATAATTATGTTGGAAGCATAAGATAATATCCATGTCCCCACTGGTAATGGAATACATGAGTTACAAGAAACCATTGAAGAAAATAGACTTCTAGAAACAACATTTTAGTGAATTTGAAGAAAAAATGCATAGAAAAAGCATAATAATAAGGAGATACTAGAAAGAATGGAGAAAGAGTGTTTGTTCCAAGGAAGAGATGAATGTACTTGCAAGGAAGGTTAGAGGAAAATTAAAGCATGAATAAAAAATGAGCAATATAGGGACAACTTCAAATACTTGCACAAATTGTCCATGAGGGGTAGCCTAAGTGGTTGGGACTCATGGTGATAATTCCACCCACCTCAGTTTGAATCATGGCTAGCCTTGTTCGATATAGTTTGTAGGCTATCATATCACGCTGGGGTGGTGGGGTAGTTATTGGTAACAACACTATGTGATCCTTGGTGGTAGCAATGATTGTAGGCTTTAGTTACCGATTGTCATAATCCGACCTGATACAAAAGATAAAATAAAACAGTTGCAAAAAATTGTCATGTAACCTAGAAGGAAATATCACATGGAAGAAAAAGAAAACACCTCAAGTTGAACATGGGATCAAATATATTGAGGGGTGTGACAAGGTGGAAATAATTAATATACGAAGTGCACCTATCAAAGGAAAAGTTGAGAAAGGGTGGCATATGATTATAAAATACAGTACCTCCTAGACAAAATCAACAAATAAAAAATACAAATAATAATATGTTCCATGTAAATTCATCCCAAGAATGACAATAATTGCATAATCAGGTTTTCAAACTCAGAAAACTACTAATGGAAGAATTCAAGAAAATTGAATTAGCCAACAAGATATTAAGTTTGTTTGTTTGTTCACTAGTGACATCGACAAAATATTAAGCTGACCACCAAGTTTTTTGATCTTACCGTGGTCTTCCCGACCCATATGGCATGTGTGTCAACGTGAGTGCAAGACTTGAGAAATTTTGGCAAAATACTTAACTTTAAAACTTCATGCTTAAGCCAAAATAAATCCATTCTTTGTAGAGAATCTCCTCAGGGCATGTTTCTCAAACTAGTGAAATGAAACTAAAGAATAAAAGAAAATCAAAATAGAAATCATATGTAGAGATGAGTATCTCCGTGTAAAGATATTATTAACTTTGTTTAACATTTTTCCTTATACAAGATAGAAGTGTGGCATAAAAAAAAAGTACAATTTTTCCCTAGGAGTTCATGTTTCAATAATTCTGTCCAACTTAATTCTCCACCCTATCACACAACATGACCAATGGTAAAAATGTTAACCAATAAGTATAGCCATACATAAATAAGCCCAAAAATTAATGAAGTAATGAGATAATGACATATAGGTATGCTAATGAGCTGAAAAAATGTGAATCAGTTTTAGTTCCACACTTTCTTTAGCAGAGACATTCCTAAACTTTCATGTCTAAAACGTATGACTAAGGTTCCATTCATGATCCAAGGCATTCAACATCTAACATCTATCGAGTATGAAAATACCAACACTCATAGAAATTCTAATTGTGATAGTAACCGATGAAAAATATTCAAATTGAAAGCATGCCAAATTTTGTTAGTTTGGCAATTCGAAGCCATGACATGAGCTAACAGTTCACAAATGTAGTGACAAGTGGTCTAGAAAGTAACCATGAACTCATATAATTACTTAACTTAGGAATATATAGCTCTAATCCCTTAAGGAAAATATTTTGTTTAGTTAAATTTGACATCATTTAGGATGTTGCTTGTTGTTTCTTAGAACATATGCAAATGTACAAAGAAAATCTGATTTACTGCTAAAAATGGCACTTTATTGCTACAAAACTCACCTAAATGTCATTTAAAATCCTCAATGTTCCACGGGGATTAGGGGGGAAAGGGGCACATTTCCTGCATTTGAGGGGCTAGGGTGCACTCCCCATGTTTCCCACGTCCCCCTTTGGGGAAAACTTGGGGAAACATTTCCCCAGTGTAGGGGATGTATTTTCCCATAAGGTAGGTGGTCCCCCAAAAAAGGGGAACATCTAGGGGATTTTGTCCCCTACCTCCTATTTTAGTTAAACAATGTCTCAAGATAGAACAAAAATAGGGGATAGATCTTTTAGGATCTTGTGACCTGTGGTAGTTGCTACAACCACCCCTCCAAAATTTTTCTCATGCATTGATTTTGGAGCCTACCTTCTATCTACAAGGACTCATCTTTCACTGTCATCAAGAATTCATGCCAATGTTGGAGACTTATCTTTGCATGTAGTGCTTGTGATGGTTTTTACCCTAATCTAAAATTTTTCTAGCATAAGCCAACCCATGCCTTGACCTTGAAACATTATCAGTCTTCCCTCCCTCTAGCCCAATGAGTGGGACTAGAAACCTAGGTGACAATCTACTACACACTTTCCTAAGTTACAATCAAAATAGAAGAAGGGGAAGATGGCCTACCTCGTTCTGATGCTATAATATCCTCCTTTGTCGAAGCCCTCGAATCCCTTGCGCCACGTGCTCGGTCTTGCTACTCACAATGTTTAAATTCCTACACAAGAGATCAAGACACAACAAAGCATGCAAGTACAAATAACATAATCGAAAGTAACCTACTTAATAGATCAAGGAGCATTAAGATAAATGATGCATTAATATACACATTTATGGAAAAAGAATCAACAGTTGTATATATTAATACAATAAAGGAGGAAGCATACAACCAAGCCTTGATGTCAATAAGCTCTCCTTGAGTGAATGTCAAAGTCCAAGCTCAATCTCT
>APFE031598442.1:0-30951 GCA_000404065.3 Pinus taeda
ACTTGATGAAAAGATCATTTTATGGACCATTCTGGTGCCACCTCTGTAGAAGGGACGAAGAGAGCACTGAGCATCTTTTTCTTGAGTGCCCTATCATTATAGAACAATGGACTCTCATTACTGTACATTACCCTTCTCTCAAATCATGGTAGGGCAGAAACATTACTGAAGCTTGGAACAACTGGTGTAATGGACATAGTGGCAAGGAAAGGAATATTCCATTAATCATGTGCTGGGCTTTTTGTATGGCTAGAAATCAGACTATTTTCAATGTGAAGGCCCTTCATTGGCCTTCCATAATGTCAAGGGTCATTGCTAATTTTGACCTCCTTCCTAAAGAAGACCCTAACCTTCCCACCAGATTTATTCAGCCCGAAACCATTGATAAATCCATCCCATGGGCATACTTTGATGGATCAGCCCAGTAAGAAGGATGTGGGGGCGCAGGGGGGGTTGGAATTTTATATATTAATGAATCTCACTGCTTCAAAATTCAAATGTGATTGGGGAGGGGCACAAATAATTTCGCTGAACTAAGTACTACAAAACATCTCATACAATTTGCACTTGAAAAACAATGCATTCATCTTCAACTATTTGGGGATTCCAAAATAGTATGCAACTAGTTAAATAGAACATCACATTGCTTTGCATATTCATTGAGGCACATTTTAGCTAAGGCACACAGACTTATATCATCTTTTGATTCATTTTTCTGTCATCACATTTACAGGGAGCACAACTTAGGGGCAGACTTCCTATCAAAGGAGGCAGCGCATAGGCAGGATGATGATTGGTTAATTCAGGAAGAAATCGATGGAGTTTTCTACTAGCATTATCATAGACCCTTCATTGATTTGCATGCTCAACAGGGGCCATAAGCCCATCATGGTTTTTTAAACATTTGTATAGAAACATGTTTTTTCTTTCCTTTTTAAGATGCACATGAACATACATTACAATTTTACAGATCTCTCTGTGAAGAGACAGTTTCCATTTTTGGACATTTACAGCTTATCTTCCTCTTTATGAAAAGACAGTCACCATTTTTGGGATGTTTTTATAGCGCTCCTTGGGAGGAGTCCATGTTTTTTGTATCAGTTTTGTATCACTCATCTGACTGGCTATCTAGCCACAATATGCATATGTTATGACATCTACAAAATGTAATTTCTTATTATTAATGGAAATTACAACTTTTTTCCAAGGGAAAAAATGCTTTAATCTATCCAACACTTGGTTTCTGAATAGGGAGGTGATATGTAAATCTATGAGGAAATTGCTTTCATTGTATGCATATTGGTTGAGTGAGCCTTTTTGGTAAAGGGGGCTAAATTTTGGAGCTTGGATGGCACGAGAAGAGAAGCAAACGAAGCATTTTGGAGGAGAAACCCAATATCTTTTGTCTAAAAAAGAAAAACTTTATTTTTATTATGTCATAAATCTGACCGAAATTGAATAGAGGGATCTAAGGACATTTTATGTGTATGGTTTATTGATTCTCTATGTTGTGTTGAGTTATAGAATAGATTTCAATTTGTCACATTGCTCAAGGGGTGAACTGAAGGATAAGTCATTCAAATGTACAAAGGGTAAAGTATCAAACCCTTTCAAGTCAAATGGTGATGTAACAAGACCTACTTGAAATTGAATAAAGGCGTCAACTGAGTCAATAAATTGATCAAATTCAAGATAATAATTGAACTTTAGGGTACATGATCAGTAGTACTTGACACCCTAAAGTAATATAACATCAAGCAAGTGTGATAATCAAGCGAGCGTGATAATCAAGCAAGCAACTATAAGGGGACATGTCAAGTGAAAAATGGGTAAAAGAGGAAAGCGTCTGCAACACAGATCTCAAGAAATTAAAGATCTGCAAGGGTGCAACCATGAATTTCACAATAAAATTAAAGTATTGGAATGGAAATTATCGTGAAATTAAACAATAATTGATCAAATGGTTGACACACTAGCAGTTGCAAAATATCTTCAAAGGGAAATAGAAATGAAGGTTCAATTAATTGATGCACTCCAAATAAAATAAAGGCAAAAGAAAGATCTACTTGATGATATGATTGATGAAATATATATAGTAAAGATAGATGCAATTTGTGATACATATATCTCATCCAAACAACACATGCAATTTTTAAAACATATGAACTCATCTAGCAGGTTGATGAAAGTTGTGACACAATGGAGCTACTAGATAAAATTGATGCAACAAGTTGTATTGAAGAGCTAATCCAAAAGTTCGATGCATCATGTAATACAGTTGAAATAATGGGAAAACTTGATGTAACTTGTGATACCCAAGACATAATATAAGTGATTGACGCATAGTGTGATAAAGTTGACTTAATGGAATCAATGAATCAAGCACAAAATATCAATAATAATAGCAATTTTGAAGAAGAAAGGAACAAGAAAATGACATTTCCAAGATATTTATCAGACCTTGGGAAGAAATACAATTAAAAAAAAATCGGCATGGATTGGGATATACCAAAGACAACAATTTCCATATTCCATATTAATCTAAACCACTTTAGTTTGCGAGTGCAGTTTTCCTTGAAGAAGTTCGGAATTTTGTTAAAAAAAGTCAACATTGTAAAAGAGATGGTCACATGGAGAGTCAGTCTTTTGACCTGCATCATTGTCTTCATTATGGGAAGACAACTAACTTATCAAAGAAATGTCAAAAGGAGAAAAAGACTAAAATATAGTCAAATATGGATGGATAAACCCTTGGAAATGGTATCAAGAAGTAAAAAGGCTACAAAATTTCTACCTTTTGGTCAAGGTAGAGGTAAAGATAAAGCTACCTAAAGAAATGAACATAAAAAAAAAATTTCAAACAGTTATTCCAAAGAAAGATGGAACTCTCCACACCTTAAGGGGTGGAGTATAATGATAAATGAAACTCTCCTCTACCTTTAAGGAGGGGAGTAAATTGATGCTTAGTGGTAAATCATAAATCACCACATTATTGAAAGTAGACTGGTTAGTGGTCATCTAAATTCCACCACCTTAATCAAAGAAGATTGGTTAGTGGTCATCTAGAAACCACCACATCATTCAAAGAAAATTGGTTACTGGTAAACCTTAAACCACGTGTTTCCATGGAAGATGGTTAGTGGTAAACCTAAAAAACCACCTCCTAAAGAATCCAAATCCCCAGCTTAGATCCTTTCACGAATCAACTATTGAAAGTCAAGCCAGTCAAATCAGTCAACATTCAGTCAACAATGGAGAATTTCATCATAGAAATTGGGCTCTTCAACAATCATTTTAATGGATGTGTTCAGACATAGTAGCTTATCACTTCCAGATATTCGATATTGGTGATTTTTCAAATATATCTTCATCAAAACTCAGTTCATCAGTTTCATATTGAAGATGAAAAAAGTTATTGATACATGTGTTGTTCATTTATTCAGAGGTGTGATTAAGTGGGGGAATGTTATATTGTGAGTCCCAAAACAATCACAAAGACTAAGAATACAATTTTCATTCTTATCTTTGTGGGTTGACACAATGATCCACTTATGAGTTGTCAATGTGATCTAGATCTAGATATGGAAGATCTAGAAGGACAATTGATGTATTATATATACACATTTTGAGATAAATGGAATACTATAGAATGACTTAAGGCCTTTTCTCCTGTCTTGCGTGTCTTGTCTCACCCATGTTAATTCTTAACATGAGTGGTTATTGATGCCTTTTTCCCTTACTAACACACCTAGTACTTTTATGAGTTTAATGAATGAAATTTTGAAGGAATATATAGGAAAGTTCATCATTGTCTATTTGGATGAGATTTTAGTGTATAATAAAACAAAGGAAAAACATCTAAAAAATCTTAGGTTGGTTTTAAATATCTTGCAACAAGAAAAATTGCTAATTAATTTGTAGAAATGCACCTTTATGAAAAAGGAATTGGTATATTTGGGCTTCATACTTTCTAAAAATGGTTTGAAGATGGACCCTAAAAAATTTAGAGCAACCATTGTTGGCATGTACCATGGAATGTCTTTAAGGTCAAGAGCTTTCATTGTCTCGCAAGTTTTTACACGAAATTCATCTAACATCCTGCAAGCATAAAATCGGCTAAGTGTTGAGGTGTTGTGGGGTGGTGAATAATGCAGGGAGAGAGGATACATAGGATAAGTATCTTGAATCTAACATTTTTCAAATGAAAAACAAATGAAAACCTATGGTATTCACGGGAGATGGAACCTATTATTCCTTTGAGATAGTTTTTTGCTAGAAAATTTGCCAAGGCATGAGAAGTGCTTTTGAAAATAGGTTTTGATCCAAATTAGTCTCTACTCAATGAATGGAAGGACAATACCTTCCAATTATTTAATCAAGAGGAGAGCTTCCAACCAAGGTAGATGACATTTTTTTTAAATAAGGTGAGAGGAGGAAAAGGATAAAATTTAACAAATACTACAACATTCACGAAGTGCTTTAAGACTTTTAATTGCAGAAAATATAGAGGAATAGTATTCTTAAGGTTCTAGCATAAAAAAAGAACTTCAATTGTATGAAATATTGACATTAATCTAACCATTCATTTAGAAGTATGATAAAAAAAATTGATCCTATCATAAATCTTTGTGTATAAGATAACCTTGCCAAATGTTAGGGAAATTGATACTCAATTTAGCCTCTTAGGGATGTTCCACATAAGTTGAAATAATTGCAAAGATGAAAAATAGAGTTGAAATATTATCCCACTATGCAACACTTTGATTACTTCCTTCATCTCACTTTCCTCCTGCACTGATGTGTGCACTCTTACTCTTCTTGAATTCTTTGCACTTTATCCCTGTGATGCCTCAACATTCTCAACTTATTCGGTCTTTATCGGTTCTTTATAGAATTCCAAAACTATGTTTCCCTCGAGTCACTCTATGGTCATCCCCTAGTATTCCCATTGCACTCAAATAAATTTAGCTACTCATGTTGTGAGATTCCAGTGACATAACACCTTTTTCACACAACATCATTTTTACCCATGTAGGCAACAATATAAAATATCATCCTCATGGCCCCTTAAAGAAGTTTCATTTAGCTATATTATATGACTAAGTACCCTAAATTACAACAAATTCAACAATATAGCCTTACAACACAGTATTCAACCGAAAAACAACTATGCGAGAAACCCTTCTATTTATGGTGTTAACACTTTGGAGTCCAACTACACTCTATAATAGGTCGTAAATTTTTGTGCTCTTTTGTCAACCTTTGTAACCACTCAACCAAAACAATCGGAAACTCAACAAATAATATTTCATGGAAATATGTAAAATCATACCATTACATCCATTTCTCAAGACTAATTCGTTGATTTCTAGTTTATTGTATAGAGAACTCATGTTATTTTTCCTTCACCCAGTTGTATCTCTTCCTTAGTAGGTATCCACATCCCCTTTAGCCACAAATCTTGATCTTGGCTAATATTTCATGGAAATATGTAAAATCATACCATTACATCCATTTCTCAGGACTAATTCGTTGATTTCTAGTTTATTGTATAGAGAACTCATGTTATTTTTCCTTCACCCAGTTGTATCTCTTCCTTTGTAGGTATCCACATCCCCTTCAGCCATAAATCTTCATCTTGGCTATGGAACATTTTGTTAGAATTCAGGGGTAAACCCGAGGTTCGTGAGATTTTTTCAACAAAACCCCTACCAATAAATATCTTGAAAGAAATACCCATACCATCATGTGGATAAAGAATAAGGTGGAGGGTTGATTCCTTCTAATTTTGTAATCTACAAGAATCCTTCCATATTCATGTTGCTTCGTAAAAAATGTCAACTTTTATTGATATGGAGATATTCCCTCTTTATCTTGAATCATTGCCTTGTCCTTGTCAATTATGTCAAAACTCTCAAGTTCAAACCTGATTTTCTTCCCATTCAATGTCTTGAAAAAAATCTACATACCACCACGTAGACAAAGAATGAGGTGGAGAGTCAATTTGATGCAAGGGGATTTAAAAAAAAAAATCCCCACTCAAATTCTAGGAGTCTTAATTTCATGTTTGAGTAATAGTTGAATGTCATTATTTTTGTTAGGATAAATTGGAGGAAAAAATAATAATTAGAAATTAGATCTTTTGTTAAGGATTAGTAGGTATGATTTAGTTAATAATTTAAAGAAAATGATTCAGTTAGGCTACGAGTAGTTGATCTCATATCTTTAAGGGATATTTAAAAATAACTCCAAACATCCAAATTTGAGTTTTTTTTTGGGAGTGAAACAAAAATACGAAGGGGCTCTGCAATGAAACGTGGACAAATTAATAGCATAAAGAACCTCTATGAATTTTGTTCCAAGGTATGAACTGTGACATTAATTTCTCAATGAACTGGAGGCTTTACAATTACATTTCTTAATGTTCTATTCAGATTCACATTTTATAGTACGCATAACAACTTGTAGTCTTTCTTGCAACACTTTTTGGTTTTAATTTTTGTTTGTATGAATTTATATGTCAATGAGTGAATGAATGTGTTGAAAGGTTGGGAGAATATCCCTTGGTTGTGGTGAAACCAACAATAATTGGAATGGAGCGCATTGTGATTTGTAGAATCCAATAAAAGTGTGGATATTCAAGTTTGAGTATTACGACCTTCCCGGGGTCCCTTTCCATGTGTGGATACAGAGCATATTCATCTAACACACATTATTATTATTATTTCTTTGTTTGGAATTGATGTTAAAGTGAACAGTGTGTTATCACTGTGTATTGTGGTGAGCGAATCAAATTTGGGAATTCCTAGAATGGAATTAAAACGGCAAACCAAAACTAATTAAATTATTGTCTACAAAACTTCATATTCCCCTGAGACATTCATGTGATCATAGTTCAATACCTATTTTGTGTGTACAATTCCTACTAACTAAACAGAGCATTTTGGGATCCCTATTTTTCGTGTTGTAGAAAAGGTTCTTGAATGATTTGTTTACTATACAAGAGAGTGTAAATCTCAGTACACTTTCTACAAGTGGTTAGAATATAGTTTGGGTTTCATGCAGGTGAAAGATACACCTTTCTCGGGCACCACAATTCCTTCAAACTAAATTTGTAAAAGTCCTTATGCCTTAAGGTTTCTTCCCAACAAAGATCAAACTTTGCTAATATGGAATAATCCCTTCCTTGTCTTGAATATTGGCCTTCATATTGTCAATTGTATTAGAGATCATAACATCAACTATAATAGTATTAGAATTTAACATATTCACAAAGATCTACATATTCCCTCAGAGATGAAGGATAAGAAGCGAGATGAATTCCTATGAATATTATAATGAACTACAAACTTGTCATCTTCAAAATGCTTTCTAGAAAAAATAAATCTTTGATGATTTGGAGGAATTCATTGTCTTGAATTTTAGCATTGACATTATTGATAATAATTGAGCTATTAACCTAAAGAATAATTTTCTTCCCATCTAGAGTTTTGAGATCTGCATTCCACATCTCAAAGAGAAAACCAATTAGATTTACTTATGAGTTTTGAGATCTCCATTCCGCCCCTCAAATGGAAAACCAATTGGAATGTATTCCTTCTAGATGTTATAATTAGTGAAGGTACCACCATCCTCTAGTTGTTTGCAAGTGAATGTTAACCATTTTTGGTTAGTAGGTAAGTCCTAACTATAATTATCTTGCATATTTTCCTTGGCATTATGAATGATGTTTGAGTTGTCCACCTCAAGAATAATGGTTTTTTTTAATCACAATCTTAAGCAAGATTTGCATTGAAGGTACCACCATCCTCTAGTTGTTTGCAACTGAAAGTTAACCTTTTTTGGTTAGTAGGTAAGTCGTAATTATAATTATCTTGCATATTTTCATTGACATTATGAATGATGTTTGAGTTGTCCACCTCAAGAATAATGGTTTTTTTTAGTCACAATCTTAAGAAAGAATTTCATTCCACCTCTTAGAGAAAGCAACAGATGAAGCATATCCCTTTTGCATATTATAATTAGTGAGGCTTTATCTATCCTAATGCTTTCTAGAAAACGTTAGATTTTCTCATTCAAGAAGAATGTCTTCCTTGTGTTGAATCTTGGCTTTCACATTGTCAATTGTGTTAAAACTCTCTACCTATGGAGTTATAGTCTCTCTAGTCAATGTCTTCACTAAATCTTTCAATTTTCTAGTGAGTGTCCTCACAAATATGTCTATATTGAAAATTAATGATACAAAACAAACCTAACCCATACAAAAAAAGGGTATGATGAGGTCAATAACTTTTGCAATATATATATTTTTAAAGTGATTAAGACAACTTTTCCTTCTCTATTCTTAAAACTACAATTAAAAATTGTTTCCATTAGCAAGCTTTGAGCTAAAGCCAGAAGAAATATTTGGGCTCATTCTACAAACTACCAAAAGATATTGAGATCAAATCTATAATATGGATGACTACAAAATGTACATGGAAATTGATTAAGGAATTTTCTACAAAATTATCCTAATCAAACATACTAATATTAATTTTTTATTATTAATAACAACTATTATTATTTTAAATAAAGTTATAATTTAATTAATTCTTATGGTTTTTCTAAGTTAATTTATATTGTCATAATACTAATTTAAAATTTTGGCAATGTGAAATATATTATGAGATAAGTTTTTTTTTTTTTTTTTTTTTTTTTTTTAATGTCTGTTGGCATTTACCAACCATTTAACCTAGATCATTATGCTAGTTCTTATCAAAATCATAAACTCTGCCCTTCATTGAGAAATTTTGTTACCCCACATAATATACATATAATTTCACTTGCCATTTTTTTATACTAGTTAAAAATTATTTCACAAATTTATTCTATACTACCTTGCATAGATGATATTTGAAAATTTAAAATAAAAAATAATATTCCTATCCAACGTACTATTATATAAAACAAAAAATTATAACCTCTTATTTCGATTGAAATGTCGAGCTCTCAAAACATAAACATCCAAGAAATAAATGAAATTTTAAAATAAAAATTTGAAATTAATACGCACATTAATTAAATCTAACTGGCATAAAAAGAAGGAATGGAAACTGGAAAAGCCATGAATGGAAGCCAACTTATTGCGGCAAAAATGTGCATTTGGAATTTCGTTAAAAAGGGAAAAAATTGGACCGAACTTTTTCCCAAAAAAAGCTGCACATATGTAAAATGGATAAAAATGCATCGACCCAACTTTTTCCCAAAAAAAAGCAGGATGAGCTAGATTGAATAGACAACAGAGATGTTTCTATCGATGGATGGTTTTAGAGGAGGTTGAAGCTAGAAATATGTATCCAGTGGATGGTTCAGGGGAGGGAGAAGCCAGAAATATGTATGCGGTGGACGGTTCAAAGGAGTTAGTGGCTTCCCAAAAAGCCAAGAAGGATGAGAAGGAGTTAGTGGCTTCCCAAAAAGCCAAGAAGGATGAGTTGGAATTTGAAAATTTGAATAGAAAATAGGTATTCGTTTCTATCCATAATCGATGAATGGTACCACCTCATCCAGAGGTGGTAGAAGCCGAAAATTTGTATCCAGTGGACAGTTCAGAGGAGGTAGGCACCAGAAATATATATATCCGGTGTAGGGTTCCAAAGGAGGTAAGCGCAGGAAATATATATATCCGGTGTAGGGTTCCAGAGGAGGTAGGTAGCCAAAAAAAAGTAGTCGTTGAAGGAGATGGAGAATGGCTATATATATCTCAAAGTCTGATAAGGTCTCAGCATTTTCCTCATTTGTCTATGTTCAGATTGGCATCTCTGTGTGCTTGGTTGTCTGTCTGTGTGGTTTGGCTTGGCTGTCTATCTGTCGGTCAGTCTGTGGTTTGAGTCTGGGTCGGTCTGTGTCTAGGTTGAGTTTGAGCCCATGTCTGTCTGTGTGGATACAGGAGGATGAGGCTAGAGTGAAACAAGAAAAATGGCAGTTAATTTGTTTACAATTCTTGGGATCACGGAGATCAATGATCTTTCTAGGTATGTTGTGAATTGATTTCCATTTAATTTATCTGTTCTCTTGTCAGCGACAATTCTATTTAATTTCCCTGTATACTTTTTTACACCAGAAATGAGTGGAGGAAGGAAACAAGGCGCTAGTGTGGTTGAGAAATGAATAAAGGAAACAGATCATTGGCGTTGCTACTGTACGAACGCTACCTCGTTTAATCCTGGTTCTGGGTATACCCTGTATTTTTGGGTTTAACCTGTCATGTTATTTTGACGGCCCTTAATGCTTTTCTGTTGTAATTTGCTTCCCATGATTTTCTGGTATGCCCTGCTCTGGCTCTAGTTTTATCTGAGCTTTCTCTATGGTCAATTCACCAAGCGAGTGTGGCTATGGTATCGCTTCTAATTATTTCGTTATGATTGGGTTTCCCAAGCTTTTTTCCATGAACTTTTGGGTAATCATCTGTTTAGTAGAACGAGATTCACGGATGAAACAAATGGCCACGTATAATCCGCATGTTGTTTATTGAGCTCTCAACTTACATGTATTAAAGATCTCTCATCGCATTCTTTTATTAAATTTCTTTTTGTTCTGAAAACAATGCAACAGGTCAATTAAACTAAAACTCATCGATGGAATTGGGTTTTTTCATGTTTTTTTGTCTTAATATTTATATATTGCGTGGAAAGTATATTTACAGAAATGGATTTTCATTAGGGGTCTACTCAAAGTAATATTTATATGTTGTTGTATTGCAGATTCATTCATAGGAATGGTTGTGTTCTCATTATGGTTTTGCTCAATGTAAATATTGATGTAGTTATTTTCTTTTCTCAATATTGTGAGAAAATTATGTACATACAGTTATTGATAAAGTGATTTTTTAATGGAAGGAGTTAAAACTCCTTCCAAATGCTCGAGGAAGATGGGGCCCCATTTTTCTTAGAGTAGTGTAGAGTGTTTTTGTTGGTTGATTATTTTTCCTTAAACTCATACATTATAATACATTTTTTTATAAGCATTTACTTTATAGCATTTATATTTAAAACATGTAGTTCTACATTTCAATTATATGAATTTATATTTTAAAATTCTTAAAAATAATTGCACACATATAAACTATACAATTTTACACAAATGCATAAAAAACCACTAAATATCTCTTTACTAAACAAACTATTCAATTTAATTTTCATTTTTATATTATTTTTGTGTTTTACTGTTTTTTTGAAAGTTGTTTTTCTCCCTTGGTGTTTTATTTTATATTTATTATTATTTCATTTTTATATTATTTTTGTTTTTATTGATTTTTTGAAAGTTTTTTTGTTTCCTGTGGTATTATTTTATATTTTATATAGTTAAATAAGATGATATATTATAATTCATAAAATTCTGAATTGTGTAATATGTATTTTTTCATTTGAAAGTGTATGTCTATTTCTGATTTTGAAAATGTCTTATTTTAATATTTTGAATCTAAATTCTATGTTGTGTGTTTGTTTTTTCGAACTTTTATTCTATATGTTTATGCCAGAGTGGTCATATAATTATTTGTATGTGATTTGAAATTGGACACAAATTGAAATTGTAATGTGTTTGTTGTATTGAACCGTGATTGCAATGAATTTTGTTGTGTAAATTTGAATGTGTATATATAATATAGGTGTGTGTTTGCTTATTTGAATTTGTATTTTGTATGTTTATGCCAAAGTGGTTGTATGGATATTTGTATGTGATTTGGAATTAAACATGAAATAGAAATTGTAATGTGTGCTTTTTGTACTGAATTGTGATTACAAATGTGTGTTTTTTGTATTGAATTGTGATTGCAATGAATTTTGTTTTGTAGAATTGAATGTGTATATATAATGTAGGTGTGTGTTTTCTTATTTGAATTTGTATTTTGTACGTTTATGCCAAAGTGGTTGTATGGATATTTGTATATGATTTGGAATTAAACACGAAATAGAAATTGTAATGTGTTTTTTGTATTGAATTTTGTTTTGTAGAATTGAATGTGTATATATAATGTAGGTGTGTGTATGCTTATTTGAATTTGTATTTTGTATGTTTATGCCAAAGTGGTTGTATGGATACTTGTATGCGATTTGGAATTAAACAAGAAATAGAAATTGTAATGTGTTTGTTGTATTGAAGTGTGATTGCAATGAATTTTGTTGTGTAAATTTTGTTGTGTATATATAATGTAGGTGTGTGTTTTCTTATTTGAATTTGTATTTTGTATGTTTATGCCAAAGTGGTTGTATGGATATTTGTATGTGATTTGGAATTAAACACGAAATAGAAATTGTAATGTGTGCTTTTTGTATTGAATTGTGATTGCAATGAATTTTGTTTTGTAGAATTGAATGTGTATATATAATGTAGGTGCGTCTTTGCTTATTTGAATTTGTATTTTGTATGTTTATGCCAAAGTGGTTGTATGGATATTTGTATGTGATCTGGAATTAAACACGAAATAGAAATTGTAATGTGTGTTTTTTGTATTGAATTGTGATTGCAATGAATTTTGTTTTGTAGAATTGAATGTGTATATAATGTAGGTGCGTGTTTGCTTATTTGAATTTGTATTTTGTATGTTTATGCCAAAGTGGTTGTATGGATATTTGTATGTGATTTGGAATTAAACACAAAATAGAAATCGTAATTAGTTTGTTGTATTGAACTGTGGTTGCAATGAATTTTGTTGTGTAAATTTGAATGTGTATATATAATGTAGGTGCGTATTTGCTTATTTGAATTTGTATTTTGTATGTTTATGCCAAAGTGGTTGTATAGATATTTGTATGTGATTTGGAACTAAACATGAAATAGAAATTGTAATGTGTGCTTTTTGTACTGAATTGTGATTGCAATGAATTTTATTTTGTTGGTATATATAATGTAGGTGTGTGTTTTCTTATTTGAATTTGTATTTTGTATGTTCATGTCAAAGTGGTTGTGTGGATATTTGTATGTGATTTCGAATTAAACACGAAATAGAAATTGTAATATGTTTTTTGTATTGAACTGTGATTGCAATGAATTTTGTTTTGTAAATTTGAATGTGTTTATATAATGTAGGTGTGTGTTTGCTTATTCGAATTTGTATTGTTTATGTTTATGCCAAAGTGGTTGTATGGATATTTGTATGTTGAGATGATAGAGATTGTTAATATATTAAATGATGAAATAAAAATTTAAGGGGAGGTTTTTCTTGTGCCCTTCGTCGTTTGTTGAAAATGTATTAACAAATGCAACACAGTATCTACTCCACAAAACATCATTTATAGAGTGGATGACTGAGTGTCTGTTAATACACCTAAGGATGGAGTCAACTTCACTTGGTTCCATCCTACTTTGGTAGGGAAGCAAGTAAGAGAATCCAACATGGATACTCACATAGATTTATATACATCGAGGTGAAGGTTATATATTGTGATTTTTCCTCGAACAAAAAAATGTTTGCTTTTCTAAAACATTGCGATGTTTCCCAAAAATTAATGCCACAACCCTAAGAATTGCTAGGCCAATGAACCTATGGGATCTTAACCAATTCTAAGGATGAGATCTATATAAATGAGGATTTGCATCTTCCAGCATAATACTATATTTTTATTTCTAGTACTTGAGACAATAAATTATAACTCATTTACTCTCACTTGCATACCCATGCCACTCGGAATTATTACACCAAACTGAATTATTAATAAATGCTAAAGCTAATAAATAAAAACACCCAGGTTGAATATTTAATTAGCATATAGTTTAGCCTTTGGATTGGGTCAGTGTCCTTTATTCCATATCAATAAACTACTAAACTATAAGAATAGAAAAATCCTGAAATGAAAAAGGACATGACAACTTCTTACACATTTCCAAAGAAGGTTGTTCAATGACTATTCAAATAGGTATGTCTTGAAAGAAGATTATTCCAAAGAGTGATCTCTTATAGTGGAATCTCATCGAACATTTTGTAGGAACCTTCAAAGTTGCAGGAATTCAAGATTTAGGCTCCCCTCTTGAGCATTCCAAAGTCTATAGAGAATTTAAAGCACTTACAACTAATCGTGATTGGTCTTGCTAGTGAATATTCACTGGAGGACAAGGTCAATATAACATAAATGCCATAATAATTTTGCCTTAGCTGGCCCGTTCACAAACTCATCCGGGCAGCTGGCGGGTAGCTCACCCGCATATAAACTCGTCACGACCATACTTCCACACATGCATATGTGTCTCGCCCTTGGTCACACTTCGCCTATTTCACTGCGGCTCATCTTGCCTTCGCACGGAGAAGGTCACCTCACCCGTCGCACGGACCGCAGGTCCTTACATCCTCCTCCACCTGAAGTCATTGTCGTCCTCGATAATATACCATCTTGGTAACCATCTACCACCAAGATCATCATCTCATCTAAGATAACTATCTCATCCTTGGTCCATGATATTAACTATTCCATATACTGCAAACATCCCTGCAACATATGCAAAATGACTATGTCCACCATGTGTCATCCCATCCTGTGAACTGTCGTCAGATACTCCAACATAATGCCAACATCTCTCTGCACACTTTTGGACCTCATGATTTGAACTAGTTGGGTGATCAGTCCAACTGTCATGCTCCTTATGCCTACACCAGTCTTTTCTCAGACTCTGCCACATCCTGGACTCACCAAGATTCTCTCCCATGCTCAGGTCCATGGAAACTCCATCCCATCTGCAACATGTCATGATGCTAATGCCAAACCATTCCTACATCACCTGTCGTACATGCTCAACCAGTTTTAAGGACTCACTACCATGAGCATCTAACAATGAGCCCCATCTTCTCTATCATCTAAGAAGATGTAGAGGGAGTAGAGCCTGAAGGCTCACCCTCACTAATAAGCTCGATCCATCTATCAGGATCCTCTATCTCCATCCTCTACAGATATGCAACCCAATCTTCCTCCTAAACATTCAGCCTCACATAAACATCGTCATCATCATCATCCTCAACCTCCTCTAGCCTTCTTGACAAATCCAAGATACTATCAGATACTGTCCTGATAACCAATGACTGTTCAGTAAGCTCTGCCTCAGCAGTAGACAACCGCTTACACACATCATCCATGCGCTTCTCATCCTCCATCTGCATCACTGCTAGTTTATAATCAGGTCTGGTCACACCAATGGTTGGAACACCAATGGGTACATCTTCCCTTCCATCGTAAATGTACAGCTTCTTCAAATGTGGAACAATCATCGCATCATATTGTTTCAAGAATTCCATTCCCAGCACAGCTTCATAATCATCAGTCCGCAATATAGTGAAGTCGACTTTCCCGGTCCACTCACGTAGTGTTGTGTTCACTCTTTCAGCTACACCAAGCACAGAATCAGGAGGAGAATTCACTGTCTTCATTTGTGCCTTCACCGGTGCAAACTTTAGCCAAATCCTTATTGCAACATCTTCACTCATGAAGTTGTGAGTAGCCCCACTATCCACCATAGTAAGCACATCACCACTCCCAATCTTCATCCGAACATATTCCAAGTTGTTCCTTTCAGGATCTCTTCGAGAGACCACTTTTATAGCAGTTGCAGCTCCAAGTATCTGCATCATCCCCACAGAAGCTTCTTCTTTCTTCGTATTAGACTGTGCAATAGCAGCCACTTTCGGTCTTGAATGACAATTCTTCACCATATCTGGTTCAGCGCATATCCAACACTTCAATGCTTTCTTCGTCTTCGTCTTCTCATCTGATTTCGAAGCATCATCTTTCTTCTTCTCTTTCGGCTTATCGAACTTCTTTTTCTCATCAGAAGTTTCGTCATAATGCTCAACCAGTCTATCCACAGAAGCAAAAGCCTCCTCAAGTGTTTTTATCTTCTGCCTCTTCACTTCATTGTGTGCCCAAGGTTTCAATCCAATAATGAAGTTGAACACCTTGTCCCTCTCCGCCATGTCAGGAAGTTCCAAAACTGCACTTGCAAACTCCCACATATATGTCTATAGATTCCCTGTCTACTTTATAAACTTAATCTTCATCCTTGCTTCTCATGTTTCATCCTAAGCACTGAAATGGGTCTACAAAGCCTTCTTCATGTCATCCCATGAAGTTATGTCATCAGCATTACCATTGGCAATCTAATCCATCCTCCTTCGCCACCACATCTTAGCATCCTTCGTCAAGAATTGAGCAGCCACTTTCACCTTTGTCTCATTATTGGATAGACCCAAGCATTCCAAGTATTGCTCCATATCCCAGAGAAAGTTACCAAGAGTCTTCGCACTTCTTGTACCATCATAAGATTTTGGTTCCTCGATCTTCACAAGAGACACTCCTCCACCTGAGTTATGCCTCACGGCCTTCTTCAACACCACTAACTCATCTTTCACTTCATCAAGAGATTTCTGCAAGTTCAAGATTTTTGCCAAACCTCAGTCTCTTGCTTTTCCAATCTCCTTGAATTAATCTTCAAGTTGTGTACACTTGAGATCAGTGTACTCATATTGAGTTTGGAGTTCATCGAGTTCTTCCCTCATCTTTGCATTGGCTTCTTGATCCTTAGTGACCCCGGCCATTTTCGAAGTCCAGTAAGCCTCCAATTCCTCCATTCTTTCCAATATCCTTTCTATGAAAGCCTCGGTTGCATTGTGGCTAGATTCACCTGTTACAACATGAGTTCCACTTGCCATTTTTGCCATCAGCTTCGTTCTTTGTGATCTAGTATAGACCATCCACTAGCTTCACCAAGTTCCCTGCAAAACCAAACCAGCCCTTGATTCCACTTGTATGTGAAACCAACTTCCTTCACCTGCAAGTTCCCTGATACCACTATCAGTTCACCAAGTTTTCTGCAAACTTGAACCAGCTTCACTATCTGTGAACCTACTCTTTGTCATATACCAGCTCCAACCATGAGCTCTGATACCACCTGCATGATAGTGTAGGTGTGTAGTAGCTTCGACACTCCTATACCCGAATCCGCTACTCTGATACCAACTGTCACACCCCTACACTAGCGGTAGTCTTTCAACCGCTTGTAGCAAGGTGCGGCACCACCGAACACTTTTTTTTCACCAATACTTATGTTCATGGACTACGCCTTAACATTCGATACTTAGTTTATTATTCTTTACCAAGTATTAAGATTAGCCTTTATACTAATGAACACCCATACACATTCATTATCCACAACAATTTAACATATATACACAATTGCAACAGTATAAAGGGAGGGGCAACTCCCTTATATGAGTCTGCCCGATTTCAATATATTTTCACTTTTCATAAAAGTATAAGTATTACCTTGGAAACCCCAAGTTTCATACTTATACAAATTTCCAACCTTGTGTCTTTGACACGGGCTACCCACCTCGTGCACACCTTGCACGGTGGTCACCTTTACAATCCACACGTAGTCGTTTTTCCGATTTGCCAACTCGTGTGCATGGGCGCCCTCACCGAGTACCCACCTCGTACACAACTCGGTTGGGCAGGCGTGCCTTCATGCATCCCTCCACCCAAACTCCACACAACTATCGGGCGGGCACACCTTCGTGCAGCCCTCCACCCAACTCATTCACCTATCGAGCAAGTGCGCTTTCGTGCAGCTTCCACCCACTCACCAACCGACCAATGTTTAACCCAGAATCGCTCCTCCACCCGGCCGACTCGTCCCTTTCATCCAGCCGACATGCCAACTCGTTTGCAAACTCACTCGAGAGGTGGGTCGGCCCGCCCAGCTCATGTGACTGCCCCCTCCTTAGCTCAACCATTCACAAACTCCTCCGGTCGGCCGGTAGGTAGCTCGCCCAACTCGCCCGCATATAAACTCGGCACGACCATATTTCCACACACGCATATGTGTCTCACCCTTGGTCATACTTCACCTATTTTATTGCGGCTCATCTCGCCTTAGCACGGAGAAGGTCACCTCACCCATCGCACGGAACGCAAGTCCTTACACCGGCAGCCCAACTGCTCATAGTGGTGGTGGGGTGATTCCGGGAATCACCTCACCCTACGCCCCACCCCGGCTACCCAATGGCCCGCAGGGGTGGCGAGGTGATTCCAGGAATCACCCATCCCTCTGTCCCATCTCGACAGTTCGCGAGGGTGGTGGGGTGATTTCAGGAATCACCGCGCCCTCCGCCCCACCTCGGCGGCCCAACGACTCGCGGGAGTGGCGGGGTGATTCCGAGAATCACCCCACCCTCCACCCCACCCTGGCAGCCCAGCAGCTCGCGGGGGTGGCGGGGTCACTCCTGAAATCACCCCGCCCTCCACCCCATCCCGACAACCCAACGGCCTGCAGGGATGGCAGGGTGATTCCGGGAATCACCCCGACCTCCTCCCCACCCTGATGGCCCAACAGCCTGCGGGGATGGCGGGCTGATTTCAGGAATCACCCTGCCCTCCTCCCCACCCCAGCGGCCCAATGGATCGCGGGGGTGGCAGGGTGATTCCGGGAATCAACCGGCCCTCTGCAACACTCAGGCGGCCCAACGACCCACACGGGTGGCGAGTTAATTCCGGGAATCACCCCATCGTCTACCCCACCCTAGTGGCCCTACTGCTAGCGAGGGTGGCAGGGTGATTCCAGGAATCACCCCGCCCTCCGCCCCACCTCGGTGACCCAATGGTCCGCGGGGGTGGCGGGGTGATTCTAGGTATCACCCTGCCCTCCACCCCACCCCAGTGGCCCAACAACTCGTGAGGGTAGCGGCGTGATTCCTGGAATCACCCCTCCCTTCGCCCCACCCTGGTGGCCCAATGGCCTACGGGGGTGGCGGGGTGATTCCGGGAATCATCCTCCCCTCCACCCCACCCTAACGGCCCAACGGCTTGCATGGGTGGCGGGGTGATTTCAAGAATCAACCTGCCCTCAACCTCACCCCGGTGGCGCAATGGACCGCGGCGGTGGCGGGGTGATTCCAGGAATCACCTCGCCCTCTGCCCCACCTCAGCAGCCCAATGGCCTGCGAGGGTGGTGGGGTGATTCCGCAAATCACCCCATCCTCCACCCCACCCCAGCGACCCAATGGACCATGGGGGTGGCGAGGTGATTCAGGGAATCACCCCACCCTCCGCCCCACCCCAGCAGCCCAACGGCCTACGGGGGTGGCGGGTTGATTCTATGAATCTTCCCACCCTCTGCTCCACCCAGGCAGCCCAACGGCCCTCGATGGTGGTGGGGTTATTCTGGGAATCACCCCGCCTTCTTCTCCACCTCTGGTAGCCCAATGGCTCACAAGGTGGCAGGGTGATTCCGGGAATCACCACACCCTTTGCCCCACCTCGGGATCCCAACGGCCTGAGGGGGTGGCAGGGTGATTCCGAGAATCATCCCGCCCTCCACCCCACCCCGACAGCCCAACGACTCGTGAGGGTGGTGGGGTGATTCTGGAAATCACCCCGTCGTCCGCCCCAAGCAGGCGGCCCAATATCTCGTGGAGGTGGCGACGTGATTTCGGGACTCACCCCGCCCTCCGCCCCACCCCAGCATCCCAATAGCCCGCGGGGGTGGCAGGGTGATTCCAAGAATCACCCCGCCCTTTGCCCCACCTCGACGGCCCAACAGCCCGCGGGGGTGGTAGGGTGATTTCAGGAATCACCCCTCCCTTCGCCCCACCCAAGTTGTAACACCCACGAGTTACGGTTCGTTTGGCGGTGGGTGAACGAAGAATAGGCAAGTGACGAGCTAAGTGGTGACCGGCGAGATGGGGCGCGCCCGCATGGTGCAACGAGCTGACCAAATGGAGGAGGCGCGCCAACCTGTGACACAAAGAGTTAACTCAAAAATGACTAAGACTTGGGCAGTGGAAAGTTTATATGTGGGGGCGGTCTCGCACATGGGCGCCCACACCATGGGTCGACTCGACAGAGGGGCGAGTTGGACGAAAATGTGGGTCGGCTTGGTGAGTCGACGCCCCAACTAATGGGCCAACCGCCATATAAGTAAAGCATTGGAATGGTGGCAAAAATCATCCAAGAAAAGCTTCTAAGTGTTTATGCAAGCCAGGTGGGCAAGCTACTTGGAGAATCTAAAATTGGGCGAAGTGCAGGTGAACTCTTGGGCCATAGCACGGAACCGCAGAAAACAGAGTCACGGGTCATGCAAAGGCATTTGGGTGAGGGCCTGCGAGGGAATCAGGTTGAACGACCGAACGGGCGAGGGCATCCGAGGGCGTTTGTCTGAGCGATCGTTCGAAGGTGCTCGGGCAAGGACATGCGAGGGCATCGGGACGAACAACCAAACGGGCAAGGGCATCCAAGGGTGTTTGTCTGAACGACCATTCGGGTGAGGTTGTTTGAAGGCATTCAGGTGAGAGCGTGCGAGGGTGTCGACATGAATGACTGAACAGGTGAGGTCATTTCAAGGCATTCGAAGTTGTGCAAAGGCGAATGGGTAAGGGCGTGCGAGGGTGTTCGCCCAAGCGAATGAACGAGCGAGGGCTTGCGAGGGCGTCCACCCGAATGAATGAATGAATGAGGTTGGTTTGAACGACGGAACGGCTGAGGGCGTGCGACGGCGCCGACCTGAACGACTGAACGGGCGAGGGCGTCCGCCTGAACGAGTTGAGGGTTTTCAGCTGAACGAGCTGCAGGTGAACGACGTGCTGAATAGTGCGATGGTGAATAAGTTGCGACGGACAGTAGAACCGGTGAGCACTTCGAACGGTGGTTCGGGTAGTCTGAACAGTGCAGGCTAGGTTGCACAGTTGTGATAGATATTGTACCAAGGAAACTTGGGGTTTCTTGCAAAGGTTGTAAAACTAAATATTTTGTGAAATATGGTTATTATCGGGTAGACTCAAATTTTAGTGAGTTTCCCCTCCCATTAAAATATCCGTTGTGCATATGTGTAAATGGTAATAATGATGAACATGCTTAATTGAATGTTTCAGTTCTGTATGTGAATGTTATACTTAGGAAAGTTGAAAAATAAACTAAGTATAAAAAAGTAGGCGTAGTCCACACTTACAAGTATTGTTAAAAAGAAAGTGGGTGGTGGTGCCGCACCCCCATCGTGCAGTTGGAAGAGTACTGCCAGGGTAGGGGCGTGGCAGTTGGTATCAGAGCCCTGATTCAGAGAATCAGATTTGCAGAAAAGTTGATCCCACTGCACTTCGTGACAGGTGGCATCAGAGGTCCGTATTCCGCGGGCTTTGGTGATTCAGAGAATCAAGGAAGATCTCCATTTTGCAGAAAATGGGTTTTGCAGGGATTATGACCTTCGAAGAATGGCAGGGGCACACATCAGGGCCAAGTCAATCTGAAGGAAGTCTACTTGAGGAATCAAGTGATTTGGAGCAAAGAATTGCAAAATTGAGCAAGGACTTGTTCGAGACAAGGGATTCCTTTCGTGCTTTTGTCAAATAAAGGATCTCTAACATGAATAGGGATGACACTTGAGTTTGATGACACTTGGATGGACTTCTCATGGCCGAGACCAAGAGGAAGTCTTGGTGGAACATTTAGTGGGGGAGATATGATGGAAGAGACTCATGACTTGATGATGATATGGTTTGGGTGACCGAGTTCACTAGACCAGATTGCAAACTTGAATGAGGATGACCAATTGCTGTAATGGGTCTACTTAGTTGGAAAACATGGGCAACCTAAGTCATGGACATTGAGTTGGAGACATGGAGCATGTCAATTTTATGCAGGGACACCATGCAGAAGCACATGTAGAGGTGTCACTTATGGGCATCCAATGAGGAGTGCCAAGGAAGGGATGTTGTGTAGGTGGATTTGTTGATGTGACATGGAGATGTTTTATTTATGAGCCGATGGGGATGTTGTGCACTCTTGTACAACAAGGCCATGGACTTGGTTGGATTTGTGAGAAGACTATGGAGCATTCCTACTACATGGAGAGCTGAGGAATCTTGCAGGGACCTTTGGGCCGAGACATGTATGCTTGCTGAGATGTTGGTTGGAGATGACTCATGGAGCTCATGATGACTTGAGGTTGTGACTTTTTGGGACTTCATATTATGGTGGACTTGGAGGATCTGATGCATTGAGGAGCTGAGGTCAGGGACTTTGATGCAGTGTGGGGTGTGTTGTACCTTAAGAAGCCAATTTCCTGGCTGTAAAGAAATTGTGCTTAAGACATTAATTATTATTGTTTGTTCACTTTATTGTTTGTTTTGTTCTCAAATGAAGGACCTGGAAAAATTGGTCTTTAGCCCTTAATACATGTATGACCAGAACATCTCAGAATGCCATTTGTTTCTAGATATAAATGATGAATGAAGAAAGCTTGAAGGAAAATTTAAAGATAATATGTTGCTTAACAAAGAACCTACTATCCGTCACTTAAAAGAATTATGAAAATGAGAACTGAATTATAGACAATATGCTGCTTAACATAGAAACTACCATCTGCAACCCTTGGAGAAGCTAAAGATAATATGTTGCCTTACACAGAAACTATTATCTATAACTTAGAAAGGAAGGTGAAAACTTCAAGTATAGGAGCGCTCTTTTAAGGAATTTTAACTTTATCTACATAAGCAAATAAATACATGCAGCTTCATTACTATACTTGAAAGAAGAAAACATAAGATGACACATGACATAGAAGGTTACAAAGTTATACCCAACAATTCATGGAAACTTCTGATTCTTTCATTAATCAACAGTTATATCAGGAATACAGTGGCCTAGTCTCTGGGTTCTCCAAAATTCCAACAACCAACTCTTTCTCTGTAAATTTTCCTCTTCTTTTACATTGTGAAACAGTTGTTGATCTTTGAAACTGTCAAACTACTAAACTGCTTCCCTAACTATCTAAAGTAAAAACTATTACGAAAAATTAAACAGAGGGTAAAAGACACCTCCAAGAACATAAAATAACTGAAAATAACTGAACATGACATTGATTGTTGGCTCTGTCAATCTGATGCCGAGTTCTTTTGTATATGCCTTAATAATAATTAATCTACTTTAATCATAATAAATTGTGTTTGACTTGTACATTACCTATTTTTACGCATGTATCGGGTGCATTTCAAATGGCCAAAACACCAAGAAACTTGACCAACTGCCTTTTCTTCAAATTTGGCTTTAACACGGATTTTTTCCTTTACATGGAAAAATTAACGCAAAGCACGCAAAAGCGGAACTGAAAAAGAATTAACCTAGTTTAATAAATCTATCGGATCCGCCTATTCAGTGCTCCGTTGACTTCCCATCGCAAATTGCAATCAGTGCTTTCCATTGTTATATCAACCCAATCCTTAATAAACTGCAACAAGACGGACGCGCCGGAGTTATAAAACATAACATATAAACTATCGGGTCCAAAACCCATTGCAATCGTAATTGGCCAAAGCTGAGGTGATGTGTTATATAGTTGCCCACTGTGATTTGCGATTGCGATTTAAACCGCGTCGCTAACACACACACACACCACACACACACACATATATATATAGGATATAATATATATATATTATATATTATATATATATATAATATATAAATATATATATATTGATTATGGCTTCATATAACTATTTATATTGCGATTTAACTTAATCGCATGTGCCAATTCTTTTATACTTGTTCTTTTGTGTTTTGATTCTGATATGTAATTTATTACATTTCCCTCTTGCCTTATCTCTTTTTAAGATATTTTCAAGTGATTCTTCAATGAAACATGAATATTAAGGGTAACAAAAAATGCATGTTACAACATCTCGCTCCACCTGGGGATAGTGCTTTTTTCATAGAAGCACTAAGAACCACAAATTAGTGCCTTCACCTCGGGTATGGAGTCATATATTGCTTTGCATAAATTTAAATTCTATGGCATTTGTACACTGATTTCACTCTGGTATTTACAATGAAATGACACTTGTTCTTCAAAACTGGAAGTAATGCTTTAAGTATCGCCCATTGTCAGGTGCCTGTAGAGTCTCACCATCAAGATTCTCAAGAATGAAAGTGTTATTGGATCTTGCTTCAACAATTCTAAAAGGACCATATCAGAGAGGATCAAACTTTCCATGCTTGCCCTTATCTTCTCTCCTGGTATCCCATCTTAACACTAAATCTGCAACTTTAAAGTCATTTTCCTTGGCTTTTCTGTCAAAAATACTTTTCATCTTGGATTGATACATAATCAAGTTGTCTCTTACCTTGTCCCTATTCTCACTTAGCTCCACCACTTTATTTATTCTTCTTATCAAAGAATTTGGTTCTTCTTTCACCTCCTAAATCATTGCAATCACTGGCTTCACAAGTTGACTTGGAAACAGGGCTTGAGTCCCATATACTAGTTCAAAAGCTGATTTCCTTATAGATCTTCTTGTAGTTACTCTAGCAGCCCACAGAGCAAACTTTAACTTAGAATCCCAGTCTCTTTGATTTTCTGCAATAGTTTTCTTAGGGATCTTCATCAAAGTTTTGTTAGTAGATTCAGCTAATCCATTTCCCTGCAGATGGTAAGTTGTTGAATGGGAAAAAATAACATTATACTTGTGACAAAAAGAAATAAACTTACTTGAATTAAAGACCTGAGCATTGTCTGTTATAATTTCGATGGGACATCCAAATCTGCTGAAAATATTCTCCTCCAGGACCTTCATTACTATATGATCAGTTGCTTTCTCGGTAGGAATTGCCTCTACCCATTTGGTGAAGTAATCAGTTGCTGTGAGAACCCACTTGTGTTGTCCACTTGAAGGTGGATTAATCTCTCCTACAAAATCTAATCCCCATTGTCTGAATGGTTCCTATATGAAAACTAGAATCAAAGGTAAAGGAGCCAATCTCTTTTTCGCAGCAAAAAGCTGACACTTCTGACAACTTCTAACAAACTTATATGTATCACCAAATAAAGTAGGCCAATAAAATCCTTCCTGAAGAATTTTATGTGTAGTCATCTTCCAACCGTAATGTCCTCCACATAACCCCTCATGATAATCTTTGATTGTTCCTGTAAACCCATCCTCTGTTAAACATAATAATAAAATTCCAACAGGATCCTTCCAGTATAAACTGCCTTCCACAATCATATATGGTTGCGCATTGATCTTTAGTGCTCTATACTTTGTTCTATCCAGAGATTGTGGGCAAGAAAGAAAGCACAAATAATGAATTATATGCTTATACCATTTTGAACACAAAAACTTATGCCTAATATTCATAACTGGGTCTTGCTTTCCTTCATTTTCTTTACTTGATCCTTCATCCACAGGTGTCAGCGGGTTGATTCCCAATGTCTGAAAGTTTGATTCTGTTAACATCTTTGCCAATCCTTTCCCTTTCACCAACTTTGTGGGTTTTATGTCCAAGTCATATTCTTGGATCTTGGCTATCCATTTTCCTCTTTTGCCTTCTACGTCAACCTGTACTAATACATCTTTTACTGCAACATTTGGCACGTAAGCAATGATTTGTGAATGTAGCACATAAGTTCTAAAAGCTTTCAGATATTTTACCAAAGGATATACCTATTTCTCAAGAATATTATATTTAGGCTCAGCATCCCTGAGAATCTTGCTAAAGAATGTGACTGGATGTTCTTTCTCTTCATCATTTTTCTGCAATAAGACAATGGTTGTTGAATTTGAGGATGCAAATGAAAAAACTTGGAAAGGCTTTTGATAATTAGGGTTGATTAGGACTGGAGCTGCCTGCAATGCCTCTTTAATCCTGGAAAATGATTCTTTAGCTTCCTTGGTCCAATGCACTTCATTCTCCTTCTTCAGCATATCAGTGATTTCTTTTAGGATTTCTGCATAGTTGGATACAAATCTTCTCAGGAAGTTTATCTTTCCCAGAAACTTTTGAATATCCTTTTTACTCCTAGGAAATGGTATTTTTTGCACGACTTGTACTCTGGCCGCATCTATCTTTAGTCCTTCTCTAGAAACAATGTGCCCCAATAGTTTTCCTTCTTCTAGAGAAAAAATGGATTTCTTGGGATTCAAGGAAAGCCCAAATATTCTACATTTATCAAAAGTCTTTTTCAAATGGTCCAAATGTTCTTCATCAGACTTTGAGAAAATAGTAATATCATCCAAATATATTACTACAAATTTATCTCCCACAAAAGCAATGTCCATAGCCCTTTGAAATGTAGCACCTACGTTCATCAATCCGAAAGGCATTCTGGCATACATAAAGGTTTCCCAGGGAGTTGTGAACTTCGTTTTCTTTATATCCTCCTTATCCACAGCCACCTGGTTATAACCAGAAAATCCATATAGCATTAACATTCTAAAAGATCTCATTACCTTTTGCAATACATGATCCATTTTGGGCAATGGATAGCTATCTTTTAAAGAATCCCTGTTGAGATTTATGAAGTCCACGCATAACCTTATTTCTCCATTTTTCTTTCTCACTGGCACTAAATTAGCTACCCAATCAAAATACCTAAGCGGAACTATTACTTTGGCATCAAACAATTTTTTGACCTCCTTTTTAATTGATGGTAAAAGTAAAGGATTTATCTGTCTAAGCTTCTGTTTGAAGGGTTTAATTCCCTCCTTCAAAGGAATTTTATGTTGAATAATATTTACATCATAAATTTTGAGATCTTCATAGGACCATGCAAATACATCAACATAATTCTTGAAAAGTTTAATATATCTCTCTTGAAAATTAGGTGAAACTCCACCTAACAATTTTACTAACCTGGGTTTCTCCTGAGTTCCAATGTTGTGATCCTAAATATGTTCATCTTGTGAAAATTTCCCTGAGTCAATAGCCACATTATTGGAATTAAAATGCCTTTCAAGAGGAACAAGTCCCTTTGGCATAATATTATCTTTCAATTGAAAGATCTTCTAATTTTCTATTGAATCTTTTAAATCACTGACTTTTGCAATTTTTGTTGTCTCTTCCTCACCCTGATCAATTTTTGTGCCCTCAAACTCTTCAACCATAGTCAAAAATCTTTAATCTGTTAATCATCTTCAAAAACTTGCCATTTTTAACATTATCAGGAACAGAGGGTTTGTGCCTCATTTCTACCTCATATCTCAGTCTTGGATTAATAGGAGGCTTGAAAGTAGTAGCAGCCATAGCCAATGAGTCTGCTAATCTATTCTCATCAATCTATTCTCATCTCTTGGAATGAATTGAATATTAAAAGCTTCAAAAAAGTTCTCAATCAAATCCCATACCTCATTTCTGTATGCCCTAGGCCTAGTGTGCTTTGTTTGGCAGTGATCTTTTATTTTCTTAATAATCAGCTCTGAATCTCCAAAAGCAGAAATTGACTCAACTCCCATCTGTTTAGCTGTTTGTAGATCAATAATCAAGGACTCATATTCCGCCACATTGTTTGTTGCCTCGAACTCTAATTTAAAGGAATAAGGGAACATATTATCTCCTGGCACAACTAGAAGAAAACCAACACCTGTTCCTTCCTTGGAATAAGCTCCATCAAAGAAGCATTTCCACACTCCTCCAGTTTGCAGCTCTATAATTACATTGGATGAAGCAAGCTACTTCTGATTATCTTCAGCCAACGCTGCATTATCATGCAATGTGAAACAAGCAAAATCATCCTTCTCTTGGATATATACAGGTGAATTACTTGCTCCATTTTTGGTAATTGTTTTTACAAATCTAGTTTCTCTGTACAATCTCCCCTCTTCCCCACCAAAAATCGGTATAACAGCATATGTAAAATCTAGTTTCAAAACACCACCCAGTTTAGCCCCCCAGGACCTAGATAGAAGCATTACAAATCTAACAGGGATATCTGTTACTACTACATCCATGACCAAGCTTCTAGCTGGAATTTGAGCTAGTGATACTGCCAGATCCTTAATGACCCCAAGACACTTGACTTTATTCGAATCAAAAGAATACAAGTCCCTATAGGGTTTGGTAACTTGTAGATTTAGTTGCTTCATTACTGACAAAGGCATAAGATTGTCTGAAGCTCTCGAATCAAACATACAATTATGTAGGAGGAAATCATGACGAATAAGGAAATAAAAAGTATTGAAGAATCTACTTCCTCTACAAGTGGACCAAAAACCACTACTGGTTTATCCTCTTGCAGATTTACAATGTCATTTATACTCTCATTTTCTTTTAAATTAATAAACTCAACAATCTCCTTTTGATAAATAGGTGTTTTTGCCAACTTGTAAGGGGAACTTGTATTTTTACTTTTTTCAACTCCTTAGTAAGACTAAACAAGTGACCCTATTTAACAGTCCTTTCGTTCTCCTCTTCACCTTTTTTCATGATTGGGATTACTTGAGGAATTGAAACAAGTTTCTCCAAAGGAATTTTTTCAATTTGATCTTGAGAAGACTCACCTTGAAGTATCTGTGTCTTGCCATTTGTGTTATGTTGTTGCTTTCCTTTATTTACTTGTTTTGTAGGCTGAGATTCTTGTGGAGTCACCTTTGGTGAGGAAGTTGAAACTTGCTGCTCACTTTCATTTTCTTGATTTCTTGATCTTTTCCTCTATCTCATGTAGTTCAGCTTGCATAAAATAAAAAATTGTTTCCAATATTCATCAGTTTCATTTTCATCATGAATGGCATATGTTTCATCATATACATATTCTTCTCCTTCGATACCAAGTTCATCTTCATCCATTACATATAACATAGAAATTTGATCTTCAGGTTGTTCTTCATTAGGATCTGCTTCTATATATAATGGTGCTTGAATCTATTTTTGATCTTTTCTTTCCCTTTGTAGGATTTGCAAAGGTTGTCCTCTGTATTAGGGATTAAATCTCTTATTATACTATGTTTGCTTCTGCAAATTCTTATTTTCTAACTCTAATTTATTTAACTTATCTGACAAAGTTTTAAACATATCCTCCAATGCTTGACTTTGAGAGGATTCTATCTTTGCCTTTCCCTTGTCTTGGGTAGGCTATGCCTCTGGTGCTTTTCCTATAGCCACCAGATTTGCTTCTATCTCTAATGCATCTGTTTGGATCTAATCAAGGGTTGGAGATCTTCTTTCCCTTAATGTGAACCCAAAATTTGATTCAAAAACCCCTGCAAAAGTTATTTTTGCACCAGTAGGAGGAGGCTTAATCTCCACTGGGAGTCTATTATACAATTTGTTAAACCTCTAACAAATTCGACCATAGTTTCATCAAAATTCTTCTCTCTGGCATTAAACTCTTTTAATGAATACCCATGGTCTCTTTTTTCTCCCCATTTCTGGATGAATAAACGTTCCATCTCTTCCCAAGAAGGAATAGAATTATTAAGAAGTCCTTTAAACCATTTCGTTGCTTCTCCATCCAAGGACTGAACAAAAAGTCTTAGAATAACATCTAAATGTTCAACGTTTAGGCTGTCTGAAAAATTACAAAATACTGATACATGATTCTCTGCTACTTGTTCATCTTCCCCTGTAAAACGAGGAAGAGTTGTGAGGTAATTCCATGGAATTTGATTAAACGGTTGTGGCAGTTCAAGGGGTGCATACCTATTCATCACGAATGCAGGTACTACCATGTTTATTGAACATTGATTACCAACAGATGTGGAACTTGACTTAGAAGTAAATGGAGTGTGCAGAGGTGGTAATGTGGATATTGGTTCAGGTTGAATAATTATAGCAGCCAAATGAAAAGTAACGGACTCTAAATATTTCTCTTGACAGTTAGGTTCCTGAAATGAAGATGATGAAAAATATTACTCTTTATTAGATGAATGTTCAGATAAGTTATGCCTGATGTAGAGAATGTAGGGATGGGTGTAATTGGGATCTTAGACCTTCCAGCCCCCCTATAATCTAGCTTTTCAGGATCTGAAAGAACTTGAACCTTCTGCGGTGAAGTGTCTGATCTTGTATGGGGTCTTCTTGAAGCTAAAGTTATTACTTTGATTCAAAACAACCAAGTATTTCCTCCTCACTGAATAACCAGAGGAAAATATTGAAAAACCCAAGGAAAAGTGTTCTTGTATTCTCTCCGCGGCAATGACGCCAATTAATGTTGTACCTTAAGAAACCAATTTCCTGGTTGTAGAGAAATTGTGCTTAAGACATTAATTATTATTGTTTGTTGTCACTTATTTGTCACTTTATTGTCTGTTGTGTTCCCAAATGAAGAACCTGGAAAACTTGGTCTTTAGCCCTTAATACATGTATGACCAAAACATCTCAGAATGCCATTTGTTGATAGATATAAATGGTGAATGAAGAAAGGTTGAAGCAAAAGTTAAATATAATATGCTACTTAACACAGAACCTACTATCTGTCACTTAGAAGAATTATGAAAATGAGAACTGAATCATAGACAATATGTTGCTTAACACAGAAACTACTATCTGCGACCCTTGGAGAAGTTAAAGATAATATGTTGCCTTACACAGAAACTATTATTTATAACATAGAAAGGAAGGTGAAAACTTCAAGTATAGGAGTAGTCTTTTAAGGAATTTTAACTTTATCTACATAAGAAAATAAAGACCTGCAGCTTCATTACTATACTTGAAAGAAGAAAACATAAGATGACACATGACAGAGAAGATGTTACAAAATTATACCCAACAATTAATGGAAACTTTTGATTCTTTCATTAATCAACATTTATATCAGGAATACAGTGGCCTAGTCTCCAGGTTCTCCAAAATTCCAACAACCAACCCTTTCTCTATAAATTTTCCTCTTCGTATACATTGTGAAACAATTGTTGATCTTTGAAACTATCAAACTACTAAACTGCTTCCCTAACTATCTGAAGTAAAAACTATTACGAAAAATTATACAAAGGGTAAAAGACACCTCCAAGAACATAAAATAACAAAAAATAACTGAACATGACAATGATTGTTGGCTCTGTTAATCTACTGTCGAGTTCCTCTGTATATGCCTTAATAATAATTAATTGTATTAATCATAATAAATTGTGTTTGACTTGTGCATTACCTGGGCTTACACATGTATCTGACGCATTTCAATTGGCCAAAACACCAAGAAACTCGACCAACTGCCTTTTTTTCAAATTCGGAT
>APFE031598442.1:30971-42157 GCA_000404065.3 Pinus taeda
GATGGAGTTGCAGCGATGATGATGCCTTGGTGGCAACACTTGGGCATGGGTTGAGCCGAGATTTAACCACTTTTTACACATGGGATCTGATTGGCTTCTAACCATGGGCCGCACATGGATGATGAGACAGGTGTATACTTGTTTCTATGGTAGACTTGAGGGATGGCGCATTACAGATATGATGGAGGTTGCTTCATGGACCTGGATGTGGCACATCAAGAGTCAACCTGATGAGAGGATCTCTTCATTTTGAGGAGACGGATTTTACACATATGGATAATGATGTTGGGATAGATGCGGCTGATTTCATGCAGCACATTGACACCAAACATCATGGGTAGCATGTTGCAGACAAGATGGAGTTTACTTCATGGACCTGGGCATGGCTTACATTTTTATGGAGATGGAGATGGATTCTCGATCAAGTTGATGTTGTGACAGGAGGCTAGGAGAAACCATTGATGGTGGCATGAGGATGTGCATTCTTATGGTTTGATCGTGACAGTTGGACTGATCACCTGACTAGTTTGAATCATGGGGGTCGAAAGTGTATAGAGATGTGTTAGCATTGTGTTGGAGTATCATGGCAGCAGTTTGCACGATGACGATACATGATGAGGTCGACACGATACGTTGCAGTGAGCATGTAGCTTGAGTTGGAGGGACCAGCCTTCCACGGTGGGGCAACATTTGGGGATTGTGACGGACATGGTTGATAGTCATGGATTGAGAAGACTTTCTCATTCATAGAAGACATAAGCCTTTATGGTTTATGCGACGGCACAGTAGAAGTAGGCAACATGAGAATTTTGATGTTGGAGCTAGCGACACTTTGCGATGTTGTATGATGGTGTTGTCGAGGATGACAACCATTTAGAGTGGGGGAGAATGTAACGCCCATGAGTTACAGTTCGTTTGGTGGTAGGCACATGACGGACAGGCAAGCGACGAGCTGGGTGGTAACCGGTGAGTTGGGGTGCGCCCGCACAGTGCAACGAGCTAACCGAAGGGAGGAGACGAGCCAATGTGCGACACGAAGAGTCATCGTGAAAATGACTAAGTGTTGGGCAGTGGAAAGTTTATATGTGGGGGCGGTCCCACACATGGGCACCCACACCATGGACGAGTGAGGTTGGTCTTAACGACAGAACCTGCGAAGGCGTGCAAGGGCGTCAGCCTGAATGATTAAACGGGCGAGGGCGTATAAGGGCGTCAGCCTGAACGATTGAACGGGTGAGGGTGTGCGAGGGCATCCGCCTGAATGAGTTGAGGGAATTTGATTTAACGAGATGCAGGTGAACGACGAGCTGAACAGTGCGATAGTGAACAAGTTGCGATGGATGGTAGAACTGGTGGGCACTCCGAATGGTGGTTGGAGTAGTCTGAATGGTGTAGGTCGGGTTGCATGGTTGTGATAGATATTATAACAGGGAAACTTTGGGTTTCCTAGAAAGATTATAAAACTAAATATTTTGTGAAATATGGTTATTATCGCGCAAACTCATAATTCAGGGAGTTACCCCTCCCATTAAAATATCCGTTGTGCATATGTGTAAATAGTAATAATGATGAATATGCTTAATTGAATATTTCACTGTGTTTGTGAATGTTATACTTAGGATAGTTAAAAAATAAACTAAGTATAGAAAGTAGGCGTATTCCACACTTACAAGTATTGTTAAAAAGAAAGAGGGTGATGGTGCCACACCCCCCATCGTGTGGTTGGAAGAGTACCGCCGGGGTAGGGGAGTGACACCAGGGGCCCAACGGCTCGCAGGGATGGCAAAGTGATTTCAGGAATCACCCTGCCCTCTGCCCCACACCGACGACCCAACGGCCTACGGAGGTGGCTAGGTGATTCCAGGAATCACCTTGCCCTCAGCCCCACCACGGTGGCCCAACAACCCACGGGGGTGGCGGGGTGATTCCGGTAATCACCTTGCCCTCCACCCCAACCCTGCAGCCCAACAACCCATGGGGGTGGCGAGGTGATTCCGGGAATCACCCCGCTCTCCACCCCACCCCGGCGGCCCAACGGCCTGCGAGTGTGGCGGGGTGATTCTGGGAATCACCCCACCCTCCACCCCATCCCGGCGGCACAACGGCTCGCTCGGGTGGCAGGGTGATTCCAGGAATCATGTCGCCCTCCGCCCTACCCTGACGGCCCAATAGCCCGCGAGGGTGGCAGGGTGATTCCGGGAATCACCCTATCCTCCGCCTCCCCCCCCCCCCCCGGCGGCCCAATGGCTCGCGAGAGTGGCGGGGTGATTCCCAATGACCCGCAGGGGTGGCAGGGTGATTCCGGGAATCATCTCGCCCTTCGCTCCACCCCAATGGCCCATCAACTCACGTGGGAGGTGGGGTGATTCTGGGAATCACCCCGCCCTCCGTCCCACCTCGACAGCCCAATGGCCCGCGGGGCTGGCAAGGTCATTCCAGGAATCACCTCGCCCTCCGCCCCACCTCGATGACCCAATGGCTCGTAGGGGTGGCGGGGTGATTCCGGGAATCACCCCACCCTATGCCCCACCCCGGCAGCCCAACGGCTCGCAAGGGTGGTGGGGCGATTCCGGGAATCACCCTACCCTCCGCCCCACCATGACGACCCGACAACTCGCAGGGGTGGCAGGGTGATTCCAGGAATTACCCTTCCCTTCGCCCCACCCGGGCAGCCCAACAACTCGCTGGGGTGGCGATGTGATTCCCAACGGTCTACAGGGGTGGTAGAGTGATTCTAGGAATCACCCCACCTCGGCGGCCCAACGGCTGGCAAGGGTGGCGGGGTGATTCCAGGAATCACCCCATCCTTCACCCCACCCCGACGGCCCAATGGCTTGCGGGGGTGGCGGGGTGATTCCGAGAATCAAATCGCCCTCTGACCCACCCCAGCAGCCCAATGGCTCGCGGGGGTGGCAGGGTGATTTCAGGAATCAACTCGCACTCCACCCCACCCCAGCGACTCAATGTCCCGCGATGCTGGCTGGGTGATTCTGGGAATCACCCCACCCTCCGCCCCACCCTTCGCCCCACCCCAGCGGCCTAATGGCTTGCGGGGGTGGCTAGGTGATTCCAGGAATCGCCCTGCTCTTAGCCCCACCTTGAAGACCCAATAGCCCGTGGGGGTGGCGAGGTGGTTCCAGGAATCACCCCACCCTGGCAACCCAACGACTCACGGGGTTGGCAAGGTGATTCTAGGAATCACCTCGCCTTCTACCCCACCTCGGCGGCCCAACGGCTTGTGGGGATGGTTGCATGATTCCAAGAATACCTTATCCTCTACCCCACCCCGGCGGCCCAACGACTCGCAGTGGTGGCGGGGTTATTCTGGGAATCACCCCGCCCTCTGCCCCACCCCGGCGGCGCAATGGCCCACGGAGGTGGTAAGGTGATTCCAGGAATCATCCCGGAGGCCCAACAGCTCGCAATGGTGGCAGGGTGATTCTGGGAATCACCCCGCCCTCCGCCCCACCCCGGCGGCCCAACGGCCCGCGGGGGTGGTAAGATGATTCTGGGAATCACCTCGCCCTCCGCCCCATCCTGACGGCTCGCGGGGGTGGCAGGGTCATTCCGGGATTCACCTCGTCCTCTGCCCCACCCCACAACCCAATGGCTCGCGGGGGTGGCGCGGTCATTTCAGGAATCATCTTGCCCTCCGCCCCACCTCAACAGCCCAACAGCTCGCGGGGGTGGCGGGCTGATTCCTGGAATCACGTTTCCCTTCACCCCACCCCGATGACCCAACGGCTCACGGGGGTGGCGAGGTCATTGCGGGAATCACCCCGCCATCCGCCCCACCCCGGCGACCCAAGGCCCTGCGGGGGTGGGTGATTCCAGGAATCACCCTGCCCTCCACCCCACCTCGATGCCCTCACGGCCCACAGGGGTGGCAGGGTGATTCCGAGAATCACCCCACCCTCCGCCCCACCTGAGCGGCCCAATGGCTCACTAGGGTGGTGGGTGATTCACAACGGCCCTGTAAGGTGGTGGGGTGATTCACAACGGCCCTGAAAGGTGGTGGGGTGATTCTAAAAATCACCCCACCCTCCGCCCCACCCCAACGGCCAAGCGGTTGGCGAGGGTTGTGGGGTGATTCGGGGAATCACCCCGCCCTTTGCCGCACCCCGGCGTCCTAACGACCCGCAGGGTCATTTCGGGAATCGCCTCGCCCTCTGCCCCACCCCAGTGGCTCAACGGCTTGCGGGGGTGGCGGGGTGATTCCGGGAATCACCCCGCCCTCCGCCCCACCCCAACGGCCCAACGGCGTGCGGTGGTGGCTGGGTGATTCCGAGAATCACCCCAACCTCCGCCCCACCCCAGCGGCCCAATGACCCGCGATGGTGGCGAGGTGATTCCGGGAATCACCCTGCCCTTCGCCCCACCCCAGCTGCCCAATGGCTCGTGGGTGTGGTGGGGTGATTCCAAGAATAAGCCCACCCTTAGCCCCACCTCGGCGGCCGAACAGCCGGTGAGGGTGGCGAGGTGATTCCGGGAATCACCCCACCCTCTGCCCCACCTCGGCACCCCAATGGCTTGCGGGGTTGGTGGGTGATTCTGGGAATCACCTCGCCCTCCACCCCTCCCCGACGGCCCAATGGCCCTCGGGGATGGCAGGGTGATTCCGGGAATCACACCATCCTCTGCCCCACCTCGGAGGCCCAATGGCTCGCAGTGGTGGTGGGGTAATTCTGGGAATCACCCTGCCCTCCGCCCCACCCTAGTGGCCCAATGGCCCTCAGGGGTGGTAAGGTGATTCTGGGAATCACCACGCCCTCTGCCCCACCCTAGCGGCCCAATAGCCAGCGGGGGTGGTAAGGTGATTCCGAGAATCACCCTGCCCTCGACCCCACCCCGATGGCTCGTGAGGGTAGATGGGTGATTCTGGGAATCACCCCGCCCTCCACCCCACCCCAGCGGACCAACGGCTCGTAGGGGTGGTGAGGTGATTCCCGGAATCTCCTCACCCTCTGCCCCACCCCGGCTGCCCAACAGCCCGCGGGGGTGGCGGGGTGATTCCCGGAATCACCCCACCCCGGTAGCCCAACGGCCCGCGGCGCTGGCAGGGTGATTTCAGGAATCACTCCACCCTCCTCCCCACCCTGGTGGCCCAACGGCTCGCGGGGGTGGCGGGGTGATTCCAGGAATCACCCCGCTCTCCGTCCCAAAATGGTCGTCGGGGTTATTGTTATTGTCAAGCTTCAATGGGAAAACAAATTCAAGGATGCTGCTTATATGGTAAGACGTTTAAAATGTATATTTGATTAATGTTAGAAAAATCATTTATGTACAAGTTAGTTGAACTTTTACTATTTCATGTTGCAGGAAAAAGTCAAATCTTCTTAACCGTGAAGATCAACTATTTATAAATGATTGTGAGTTCATCCATATTGATAGTTTGGCAAAAGATGATAACTATATGTCTATGATTTTTAATTGGGTAGATGGAAAGAGTCATAGTCAAACACTGACTTACGATGCTATTGTGAGAAAACTAACATATGAAGACAAAGAAGCAAAAGGAGAGATAGTTAACATTTATCAAAATCCACAGTTATTGATTACCTATCTTATAGACATATATTCAAATGAAGTAGATTGGGTTCTGGATTTATTTTCTGGCTCAAGTAAGTTTTATTATATGGAATTGAATTTCAATATGTTGTTTCTTAATTTATATGTCATTATACTAATTTACTTCATTATTTCTTTTGTGCTTGATAATTAGGTACAACACTATCATGTTGCCTTCAAAAAGGAAGAAATTGCATTGCCATTGAAAAAGATCCAATACAGTGCAATTTTATTCAGTGAAGAATTAATGCTCCTCAATTTCTTCCAGATGCAATGCAAGAAACTGGGTTGAAGAAAGAGGACTTTAGTTAATCACATGTGGCAAAAAAGGTAAAGAAACCTCAACCACCATTACACAAAATGATTGGAAAGGCATACATTAGGAGATTCACGGACATCAAAGATCCATTAGAGGAGGAAAATGAGCAAAATGAAGCAGAAAATGTTGTGGAAGAAGACAATGATGAAAGTCTAGAGGACGAAGAGTTTGGATTACGTGACATTGTTGATTAAATTTAAGTTATGCTTGGAAATCAAGCTCATTTTTTGTAACTATTAATTAGTTATACTTGTAATGTTTTGACTTTGACATTTTATGAGAAGAATAAGCACTCAATTAAAGTTGTTATACGTGCAATATTTGTATTATGTGATTTTCGCATTAATTTTTATGTTAATCATTATTTTTTGAACAAAATAGTGATTATTATTATTTTTTGACATAAAATTCAAAAAACAAAACAACAACTATTATTTAACCATTTTTAGTTAGTATTTTCCTATAAAAATTGTGATTTTGACATGTCATTTCTAGCAAAAAATTACAAAAATTTATCATAACATGTAGTTTTTAGTTATATTTATGTTAAAAACGGTTATTTTTATGTCAATTGTTAAAAAATATTGTTTTTTAGAGACAATGATTTCATGTGGATTGAAACATTAATTAATGACGTATAAATATGTAGAATATCGAAAATTCAAAATATTGACCTTCTTCTTTAAATATGCAAAACAATAAAAACCTCACTACCAAAAAAAAAAATTAAAATAAAAACAAGAAACTATGAAGAAGAAGACCACTTCAAAAATTATTAAATTTAGAAAATAATTATTTATGTTTCATACATTAGAAAATTTAAAGTCAAAAAATAGGTCTTTTAAAAAAAGGGCCTGATGCAGAATTACCACTTTTTTAAATCAACATGAAAATCACTACCATTCTAAAACGCAATGTTACATAAAAAAATTTAAAGTGCCAAAAAATATGCTCTAAAAGAAACATGTGTGTTCTGCATCACCCCTTTTCAAAATCGGGTCACCTTTTTACTCTCTCTACGAAACAGGTAATAGTATCAGTTCCCGTTTCAAAGTTTACATTGTTTTTTATTGGCATTTAAATGTAGTTCTCCAAACAAATTTTTTAATCCATTGTGGTTAGTTCTTAACTCAAACCTCTTTCCTATGAGGTAATTCCTCCACATCTTCAAGGCGTGTATGATGACTTCCATATCTAAATCATGAGTGAGATAATTCCTTTCATGCTCCATGAGCTTCCTAGATTCATAACATATCACATGAGCATTATGCATGAGCACTCCTCCAAGTCCTTCTTTACATGCATCCATGAACATAAGAAAGTCTTCATCTAGGTTAGCTATCTTCAATATGGGTGCAGTTGTCAACAATATATTCAAGCGCTCAAAGGGCCCTTCACATTTATGTGACCAATCAAATTTAGGACCATTCCTTTGCAAGGGTGTAATAAGATAGGCTATCCTCGAGAACCCTCTAATAAATATTTTGTAATAGCTTTTTGACCCATGAAAGACCTTATCTTTGTCACATTTTTGGGCGCTAGCCATTCTTCAATGACTTTAATTTTTGTTGGGTCCATTACTATCCCTTATTTTGAAATAATATGACCCAAACAATGAATCATTCCTTGGTAAAATGAGTAATTAGTCAACTTGGCATAAAATTGATGCTCTTTAAGTACTTATAGCATCATCCTTAAATATTTCTCATGCTCTTCCTCAAATTTAGAATATATGAGGATATCATACAAAAACACAATAATGAAATTATCTAAATAAGTTTGGAGAATGTTATTCATGAGGAACATCAAAACCCGGTGCATTAGATAACTTAAGTGGCACAGCTATGAACTCATAATGCTAATATATAGTGATGCATACTACATCACTCTTCCACATACATGGTGGTTCAAATTACTTTTCCCAATATGTGTATCATGGTTGATCCCCAAATAAGACATCCCACATTAAATTAGGATTGTGGTTCAGGGTAACTTTTGGTTTAACAATGCTAATGGCACTTCCTTTAATTCTCCATTCAAACCCCAAGATCTGGAGACCCTTAGATCGCCATTTCTGAACTCATTTACTCCTTATTTATGAACCCAATGTAGTGACCAAGAGAAATAACAAAAAGTGTTGAGCCTTATCAGATAGTGGATCACTGGACTTTCTCTTTGTATATGCATCTAACAACAAATAAACCTGGCCTATTGGACTAGATATGATAAAACTTCATTGCACTTAATGACTTGTTTTCATCTTGGGTGAATAACAAATCCAAATAATGGAACTTTGGATCAGATGTGGATGTATCATGACCATTGAAGAACTGGATTAATCTAGGTGGATCTCTAATGGCTAAAAAATCAAAGTCCTTGAATCTTAGTGAAACTAAGACCAGATCGAAGAGCTCATCACAAGGAATTGAATGACGTAAACAATGTCTCAATCTGAGTTTGTATGAGAAAGTTATGCTCAATCAAAGTTTTGGTCAAATTGGGCACAAGGACCTAAAACTAGCTATGCTCTAAATAAATTTGGTAGTCTAGCCGAATTCACAGAAAAAATTGGTAGAAGTTCGCCAAAATTGGTGACAGTTTTAATCACAGTTAAATTTGGAAAATCGTCAAATATGGTGGTTTTTGCCAAAGTAGGTGATAAATTGTGGCCCAATAATAAGGCACCACATGGCACCTAGTTGGAAGCCAGTCGGGTCTGGACCAGGTCAGTTTGGTGGTTTCGATCATATAAAAAAAAATGGTACAACCATATGTTTTATATATATATATATATATATATATATATATATATATATATATATATATATATATATATATATATATTACAACCCACTAGCCAGAGTGGAACCGGCAACAAGCGGCCAACCCGTCGACCGCAACCAAAACATTGCAACGATTAAATATATTTGAGCCATGATTATATATTTTTATATATATGGTTTTGTGGACCTCCAAACTCGAATGGTAATTTATTATATTTGTTATAATATATGACAAAAATGGGTGGGCAACGGGGTTTGACCCCAGACCTGCCCAACCACTACACATTTACAATCATATGCCAACCAAGCCACTAGCTCGGTGGGTTTGAAAATATATCACGCACATTTATATAAGATTTGTTCATTTCATTCAACAAGAGGAGTACAAAACATGGAGGTCGAGGGCGGAATTCGGAGCACTGGAACCAGGATGCAAGGTGGAACTAGGCACGGTAAAACCTTGATAACGTGGTTTCAAAGAAGGAATATTCTTAGAAAATTCATAAAAATATTCTACTATGGAATATGAACATTCTTTGGGGGTCCAACAGTGATATAAGTGGAATATAGCTAAATTTATACTCATTTTAATGAGAAATTTTCCACAATTTCATTGGTACAGTCTATTTTTGCATTTAAGCAACCCATTTTCAGGCCATTCTTAGAAATGGAGGTAAAATGATGTATTTTTCCATGTAGTCATTTTCATTTTTGCTGAGATGAATGAAGATTCCTCTCCACTATTGAATTAGGGCCTAGAGATGTAGTCCACATTGGATGAATTCCATTATCAAATTTTTGTATGTATTGTCTTTATGGTCTCCTTTATGTTTCTTCTTCTTTAAGTGTTTTCACATATGGTTTTTGCATGCTATTTCATGTAGTTTTGCTAATATAACCTAAGAAAAGATCTTGGATCATGCTGGTATCATAGGCATACCTGATCACTATAGATAAAACTCGAGATATCTTTACAAGATCTTACGACCCTTTTTCTAGTTTCAGATAAGTGACAAATCCCAATAACAGGATCTTGAATCAAGCAAAAATTGTTAGTATCAGAACAGTAATCAAAATTGATAGGTGCAAATAAGGTTTATAAAAAAAAAGGCACTTTTATGGTAAAATCTTATGTTAAGTGCTCTAGAAGGAAACGAACTTTTGTAAGTCAATCTATATTAGATCGAAATGATGTCAATTATCAACGAATGAATTCACAAGCCAAAGATTGAGAATCCGAAAGAAGCCAACTCTAATAGAAAATTCTACATCAAAATTATTTGTTGTAAAGTATATAACAATAAATATTTGTAGGGATTCCATGCTAAAATGGTTAAGCTCTGATATGAGCTAAAGCCCCGAGCAACATTGTTAATAGAAGCAATGTTGCAAATCCTAATGTAAAATATTATTTAATTAGGAATTATTTCAATATCAAACTATGATCCACCAAAAATATATAAACCTTGATTATGGGTTGGAACTTCATCTCCAAACTTGGAAGAACTGAAACTCAAAATTAAACCATACATTGGAACTTGAACTATTTAAGATATTTTCCGTGTATCTCCTCAATGAACAAGAGAATCCAACCGAGCATACTCTGCTAACTGCAATAATAGATTGTCAATCATATCAATCTAATCACAACTTCAAGAATTCATATATCATTGAACAAAGGTGGATAATTATAGAGTAAGAAATGTAATTCTCAATCCCCTCTTTGATCTCTCATACCTCTTCTCACACTCAATGATCTGAATGGGATCCTAAACACTCTCTAAGTTTTCATAAACTCATTCAAATTATGCCAAACAAATTCAAGTCTTAGAAAGACCAAGTTATCAAAAGGAATCCTTGTGACAGTTGCAATTGTGATCAGTGTGGAGCAACGAGGACCCTCGGTCGAGTGCGCAGATTGTTGGCCCATGGTAACACGTGCTGGCGCAAAATTGGCAAAACAAGAGGCTAATAAGCACTAATCGCATATCGCAGGGTGTCCCCCTTAGTGAAGGAAAGCCTCGAAGTGCCCAAACCTAAAATGGCTATGAAATGCGGAAAAGTAATAAATTCGGTTCCATGGATTCCACAAAACCGATAGGATATCGGAAGGCCTCGAGGCGGTAAGCAGTTTTGGCTGAGCCCTGCCTGATGCCACACACTAAGTGACACACGTCCGGCGGAAGAGAGAGAAAACCGCTCACATCGGACGGGTAACCGTTGAGCTAATTATCCACCTGATATGCACGATGACCGTAGGATCTGGGGGGTCCAGATCAACACCGAAGGCATGTCCCGATGAATGACCGGATTTGACAGATGATAAAGCAAGATTATATGGGATTTGAAGTCCGACGTGGACGATTCGTTGGCAGGGATTCGTATTTCGTGTTGATAAGTGTGAAACAAGAAATTCTTGTTGAGAATGCAACAAGATGATGGAGCTTAGTGGAAAGGAGTCGCCTTCACTAAGTGGGCCCGCAGGCAAATTATGGCGCAAAGTCTATTTTTAGACA
>APFE031598450.1:0-18805 GCA_000404065.3 Pinus taeda
TGGTGGATCTGCATTCAACTGAACAGGAGCGAAAGTGGGGAGCGAGAGTGAAAACGGGAGCGGGAGCGACATTTTCAGAAGCTCCTGGTTTGGGAGTGAATCCTAGAGGGGTTCGATAACCAATGTCACCAACATCAAGGTACATAGAGGGATTGGTGCTCTTGGTTAAATACGAGTTCCATACCCTAATACATGAAAAAATTCAATGGAAACATTGCAATCCTCCAATCCTGAAATCTTGAAAAAACTGATAAGTCTGCTGGATTTTGAATGAAATCTAAAATTCTACTTTCTCCATATGAAATCCAATGAGGCCGAAACCACTCTCAAACATCCTGAGTCATTTCATGGTAATGTTAAAAATTTAAGTAAAAGGATGAAAATGAAAATTAAGGAAAATGTCACTTTTACTTTAAGAATTTAACATTACCATGAAATTTGAATAGCATATCAATAGTAGAGAGCATTTGAGTGTGTTAAATAGGGTTTGGGAGGGGGATATGGACCCCAAAATACAATTTTCAAATTCATATAATAGTTTGGACTCCAAACTAACCACCAAACAAATTTTAAATCCATTTAAAAGTTGTTAAATTGCTGAGTTAACATCCCGCTGGCTGTTTCTTGTGACTGGGCCGAGTCATAACAGAAACGGTCCGTTTCGGCCGAGTCATGGCTGACTCGGCCGTCCGAACCGATTCACCCACCATTTCATTGTTGAGGCTAATGACCCGGATCAACCCGGTCGAGTCAATGTTGACTCGGCCGTTTTTTAAAACAGTGGTACAAGCTCTATATCCTCCAGAAAAGCTACAATAAATACTTAGCATGGAAGGATTTGCAGTTAATGGCATCATCTAGATTGTTGGATGCCATTTCTATGATGCCCTATGATCACAAGCATGGGGTTCACCATTTTCAGCTGGAGAATGAGAAGGAAAGAAGTTCAAGAATGGCTAGTCTTCTAAGTTTTGGGATTTAGTTTGGATTCTAAAATGGATACCAGAGAAGTGGTAAGTTATTTCAATGAAAAGGCTTAAGTTCATCTATCAACATTTGAGATGTTTTCATTTGTATAGGTTTTTCTAGTATAGGTATTATATTTTATGCTTAGCTCAAAGAGTTTTCTTCCAATATGTCTAATAATAATATGTTTTTTGGGTAGTTGTCATGCTCAATACTTCTATCTGAAGTGGTAAGTAATAGGTACAAAGATCATTAAAGAGTTTATTTTTGAAATTAAGTCTTTCCTTGATGTTGCTGAGAAGTCAGAGCACACATATATTCTTCTAAGCACTTTTTATGCTTTTACAGGTTACCTCCCATATGTCTTTCCATATGTACCTTGTACCTTGTTACCTCCCAATGTACCTTGTTACCTCCAAACTTGCAAGTAAATTGTTACCTTCCGTATGAAGAATTATCAGCTACTGAGACGGAAATCAATGTTTCACCTGCCAAAGGTCCCAATGTTCAATCAAAAGCAGTACCCATAGCAACAACTCCACCTCCTGTCCTAGATCTTCTTGGTTATTTGATAGGTTTAGGCAATGCACTTGTCCCTAGAGATTAGTGAGCAATAGGCTCTGGGTGGGTATTAGATAGTCAATTCCATTTCATTTTGTAAATAACAAATGGAAAAAATTGGCTTTATTATTGTAAGATGTGAATTGTATTTACTATGATAAGCGTCAACCTGATTAAAGCAACTTGTCATATTTGGTTAATTCTTTGTGTAGGCCTCCATTGCTTTTTTATTTGCAACATTAGTATGTCAAGGCCTTCAGATCAATGGGAAACATATATGGCGCGATGGTCAATTTTTTTACAACTCAAAGTTTTAGAATAACTCTTTTGGTCTTGCAGCTGTTGGACCTCTACAGGTACAGTTCATAAAATGTGAAAATAGTTGAGATATTAGTTCTATTTACTGTAAATATTGCTAGTTTAATAGGATGTAGATGCACATCTATTTTGAGTCCTTTTCCTAAGTTTCATTCCTAGTAAATTAGGTGCCACCATTGTAGCCTGGTAGCTCAGCACACACACTGCTACCAATGGTACTATTTCAAAACATATCTCCTGGACTGGAAAACGCTCTTTTGTAGGTGGAAGCAAAAAATAATCAACAACTTGTTTGGTATTATAATGATAATATTTCATTTGAAGTTTTCTTCACTTAGGATGGCAGGATGGAGCGTGCAACATTTCTAGACGTAATAATGAATGATAGGATCTAAATTTTAAGATTTTGAAGTTTTCTTCATTGAGGATGGCAAGATGGAGTGTGCAACGTTTTTGGAGGTAATAATGAATGTTAGGACCATTCCCTCTTTGCCACTCTGCCTCCGCCTTCGACTCTGTTGGATTTTTAGGACTTTTGGGTCAGAAGGACTGGGTAGGATGGACAAGTCCAAGAGATCAAAAGGGGAAGAGGAAGAGCACATAGACGGTGAGCTTGTTCTCTCCATTGAAAAGATGCAGGAAATCCAAGATGAGCTTGAGAGGGTAAGTTCTCATGCACTTTGAAAACTGTTTTTTGGGGTTATTTTATTTTATTTATTTATTTTTAAATTGGTTTTTTTCTTATCATTTTTTAAAACATTTTGCCCATTCCTTTCACTATGTATTATTTTTTTGATTTATTGGTGCATCTGTGGATTGATTGAATTCCGTAAGCAAGAGGTGAGAAACACAATTGCATAGCCTGCCTTATATAGAAGTAGGCAAACTCCAAACTCGGATTTGAAAACCATCTACACTCCCCACCAGGGTCAAGTTTTGAAGTTTTCATGTATTAAATTTACATGAATGACATCATCAATCATGCAAAGACCAGCGTCACGAGGATGACATATTGTGGATGCCGTGTTGGGTAGATGAGTTATTCTTTTTGAGATTGAAGTGTTTAATCATAAATGTGATTTCTTTAGTATTTGTGACTGTTCAAAAACGTTTACTTTTATCATGGGACCCAATAACCCTTTAGCATAATCTTGTAAACAACTTTCTTTCCTAGTGGACTTTTACCATGTGAATTTAGGTATCACATGTCGCTTTATACTTCGGAAGGAAAATCTGGTGTGGTTATATGAAAATCTTGTCTATGTGGCATACTTTTTAATTATTATTAATAATAAGGTAATATTGCATTGAATTTAGGTATCAGATGTAGCTCTATAATCCTAAGGAAATATATGTGTCATATATTTTTTAATTATTATTAATAATGAGGTTTTTTTTATGTAACATAATAATAAGTTGTTTATGTAAAGATAGCTTTTGGTAGTCTTGTAAATAAATGTTTTTTTAATTTTTTTTAAACTTTTTTAAAATATATTTCAATAGAATCACTCGATTCATTATTTTCCTAGAAATTTATTTTTGTGGTTAATATTATTAAAAATGTATATAGTTTTTGATACACGTGGTTAATATTATTAAAAATGTATATAGTTTTATCTAGTATCAAGTGCTTTCATGTAATAATATTAGTTGTGATGAATCTCTCAAATCAATTGTGATGAACCTTTCATACTACTTTATAAACCATTCATTTGAACTTAAGTTGGGGTGGTGGAGAACCTATGGCCTGCCTCCTTATATTTTGTTTCAAGTTGAAAAGAGGTTTCATAAAGCCTTTCCTTTGATCCCCTACGATTTTGTTTTTTGGGAAGGAGTTTGAGATTGTAAGTGTTGTAGTCATTTTTAAAATTTCATGAATAAAGCTAGCCCTGATGATCTCATCCACAAATTAAAGCATTATGTTATGTAAAGTTATCTATGATTTTTAATTATTGCACAAGACACCATTAAAATCATGTCAAAAGTTGGCATCTTCAATATGCAAGTGTCAATAAAATCTATTCACATGTTGGAAGTAAATCCAAAAATTATAGAAAGACAAATGTGATGGGATGGATGATCCAATTCATGTATACTTTGCAAAGAAAAGGTTGCAAGATATTTCAAATATTAACAAGGTGTCACAATCATAAGATAACCTTGCACTTGTTGAACCACACATGGTATGTTGAAGGAGAATGGTAGTTTTAAAAACCATTGGAAAAGCCTCCATGTACCACTCATAAATTGTTATGCTCTTGACCTGCGAGAAATTCCAGAATACCAAATATGCAAATAAATACAACCCATAACATAGAACAAAATGAGAAAAACAACAAGTATTTTATTATTAAGAGATGAAAGCAATGTTCACTTGTCTCTTCGAGGGGGCAACCTCCAACATAGCAGAGCTCAATTACAAAATAAGACTCGATATATCTCAATGGAGAGTCTCTATCCTTTATATAGGATTCATAAATACAATACCATGGGTCATTACCATGGTTCTCTCAATACCATCTATCTATTTCCATGGCCCGTTTGCAACTAATTGTGGTTCCTTTCTTAAATGCAGGTCAACCACTTACAATTATTAATACGAGCTTTATTGACTCTTTAACTAACTATAACTATGAATCGACCCTATTACATAAATAAAGGGGTCAGGGTTGGACCCTAACATAAATCCCAATGAGGTTTCTTGCAATCCTTATACAATGGTTGGAAACGTAATTAGTGATGACTTGATTTTCAATAAAAATAAATAAAAAAGGGGAATTTATCTAAATGACAAGGGAGTATTAATCCCAAGTAATTATGTACAATGGAAGTTCAAGTTCATGGTTTGAAAATATCATCTAGAAAGTTATTATTCATGGAATTCCATTAAAATTTACAAGCATAGAACCTGCCAAAATTTGGATCCCCATTTCAAATATCAAGCATTAGCCGCTACCCTAAAGTTGTAAAATATTCACATATGCTTGTTTTTCTACTTTCATTTTACATTTTGAATTCTTTGTAGGATTAATAACATTTCCTATGGCTTCAAAGAAATATGTTGTTCCTTCTAAAAGCCATTTATCACAACCCTAAAGATGAGAGCCTAATTCACCATGAACTATATATTTTCACAACCCACGTTACTAGGGAAACACCATACAAGATTTTCAATGTAAATTTTGGAAAATTCTAGGATGATTGTGATTGAATTCCCACCTAGAATTGTGTCTCTCTATGTGCCAAAATTGATAATCCTTCTCAGCAAGCCATGATGTCCCTTGATTATTCTTGAATTACTTTTCCTATAACTACTACATTTATTTATCAGATGTCAATACTATATAAGAATGTTGCACACTTGGACAATGAAAATCCTTCATCGCAATATTTAAAACCATAAAAAAAATTCAAGTAAAACACCTATTGCCGCATTGCCTCCGAAAAGGAGTCCCTGTTCTTGAAATTATCTTTCCTTTCCAGATCCTTCTAGAGAAGAAATTTTGGTGATTTCTCTCATACTAGAATATGATGATGACGATACTGTAGATGAAGCTACCTTGGAAATGATGGAAAATATTTTTTGCTAACGCCCCAGTTAAAAACACACTATGAGAAACATAAATACCATGCTTATATACATGTTAGGAATTTATTTAGTAGATAAATATAGTGGATAAACACGACCGCTTGGATTTATATCTTGAGCATATCATATTATCCTTAATAGTGGAAGTAATGTTTCTTGAATATTTTACTTAAAAAATTAAATTGCAATGGACACTAATGGTGAGGATACTATCAAAACATTATAGAGTATCTTAAGAAATCCTACTTGGCTTATAGGACTCTACTAACATGCAAATATTTTATGATTGGATCATTACTTTCTATTTAGTCTAAGAAGTTTATGTTAAGAGCTTTCCAAGATCTATAAAACCACCAAGTTAAAATAAATTAGTCATGAAGATCACAAAGTATGCTACCCTAATTGAGAATATAGATTGTTCACTTTATCTCTTAGCAAATGAAAATATGTATGTTAATCTGGTTGCTAGAGACAAATCCCTAATTCATATATCTAATTATAACTATAATTGTGATACCTTCTCCATAAATTTCTAAAGAATTTTAACTATGCCTTAAAAATGTATCTCCAAGCATTAATGTTGTACAAGATATTACTTTTTGATTTTGGGCTTGGGATGAGAGAGATAAAAGAGAGATTGACCATTCTCAAAGTAAACACTCACTTTTCCATACATAATGTCCCTTTTCTACCTCACACCATGTACTAATTTTTTCTAATAATATTATAAAGCTTGTCATGTTCATAAATAGGGCATATATCAAAAGGTATAATGGACCAATGAGTTAGGAAATATTCCATAGGGCATATCTTGGAAAGCATAGAAAATCAATGGATAGAAGTTTTACCTCATGTAAGATGAATATCTTACTTTTATCTCCTCAAATTTTCACTGTCTAAAACATCACAAAATGGGAAAATGACTCATTCACTTCCTAGACCCAAATTTTTGCTCCACTTTTAAAATGTCAATAGTATTCCCTAGGTTCTTTTGCACACTTTGAATCTCTTTGAGCTTAAATGTTTTTGAGTTATACTCAAGTCACCCCTACTTGTAAAATTGGGTGAGCTAAATCATACTACATGGCTTAGTCAACTTGACATAATCTTATTTCATATGTCCTCATTGTGTTGGAGTTAGCACGAGCAACATATATCAACATATACCGTTGGAAATGTCGAAGAATAATCATTTGAACCATATATCTTATGCTCCCATTTAAACTAGGTATTTAGAGTAACAATGAATTCAAAGATAAGATATCTAATCTAGGCATCAAAAGCCCAACAACAATATTTCCAACAATCTTCATCTTACAATCTTTATCTTCAACATCTATAGTCTTCCCATATCTTTCTCATTAATTAAAATAATATTTCCAGCAATCTTTGTTAGAGAAATGACATGAACCCACGATTTACACAATTTCTATCTTGAGGACCAGGCTTAAATGGATATCAAGCACATTAATGTAAACTAAAGAGAAACCCCTAAACATGAAATACTTTAGGATAGTTTTTTTGGGATTTTTACCCATAACATTAGGAATTGCCCATGGTAAAAGTAGGTTGTTTGTTTGAGTTGAGCCTAATGTAAAACTATAAACAAGTATGCAATGTTCTATGATAGGTATGGCTAATAAATGGACCATGTGAAACAAACATTCTTGTAGATTAACTCTTTTTGTCAATTTACAACAAGTGCACCAAGGGCCTGGTTTTGTGAAGGCTTCTAAGGTTAACAGTATTGGGGCCTTTGGGCCTAATAAAGTATTACACGTGCTTAACATTGAGTTCGTGATTTAGGCCTTATGCCTTATCCTCAAGCCTTTGGGAATTAACAAAAGCACTATAAGAACTATTAAAAATGGTGCTTGAATGTCTTAGTAACTGTTTCTAGCATTGAAGCCATAATAAGTGAATTTCACCAAATTGGTCACCCAACTAAAACTGGAACCTCAACTAAAACCTATGAATGCCATATTTACGTCAAGAAATGATTTCAGAGCGATAATAAGGTCATAATATTATATCTCTCATGCAATGGAATTAAGGATGATGGCTCAATGTTTTATTGATGCATATATCATCGTTAATGGAGTAGGTAGACTACATTACTCCCCTAATGGGCTTCCTGATATGCTTGTAAAATTGATAATGGATATAAGTCCTATTTAATGTATACAAACTCGAAGTAAATCCATTTACATAGAGAATTAGATAAATCAAATATTCCAAATAGTTCATATAGGCTTATTCCAATTTATGATTAGCTAGAGGATTAATTTATATATTAATAATTTATTTTAAGATCAATGTTAAAGATAAAAGTGCAATAATTATCATTCTATATAAATTTTCAAATTGAAGTATATAAATTTTTAATATTAAAAATCGTGTAGTCTAACAAGGCGGAGGAGTTGCCGAGAAAGTTATGGAAAATCCAATTATATTTATAGAAAATCTGGCAAGGATTTTTGTAAATCCAAATTATAATTGCTAAACTTCAGAATTTTAGGTGTCTTAGATGTTTTTGATGGCGCTGAATCCATTTCCACCATCAAAGAGATGATTAAAACACTGTCTCTACAAGATTTTTTGAATTTTTTTTTGGGCGGATTCTGGCCACTTTTGGCCACCCAAAAAATTCCTTCGCCTCGTTAGATGACTCCATTAAAAATTATAAAATTTGTTGATAAATTATAACTACTAACTTGAATTTTTTAAAATATCTATTAATAGTTTATGGAATTTTAGATAAACAGTGATAGATGTATATGACAATAATATAGCCTCACCATTTCCAAACTTAAAAAAAATAAGTACAAAAAAATAATAAAAAAAAATAATTTTATGGAAATTACTTTAAAAACTTAAATTATTTATCTTAATATTAAATTTTCATTATTAATATTAATTAATTTAAAATACACATTGTATTTACTTAGTTAAATTCCAAAATAATTTAAATAAATATACAAAACCAATCTTAAAAATTTATTAATCATTTAGTAAATAATTATTTTCTTTTATATTAAAATTTAATATATATACTATATATATTATTATTTATATATATAATATATATATTATTATATTATTATATATATATATATGATATATACTATATATATAATATTTAATTTTCATCTTAACTTGTATAAATAATATGTTTTAATTACTGCACAACAACAATTATATAGTACGTCAAATCTGACATTTTAAAGATAAATTAATTATAATTTATGAAATTAAAAATAAAATTAATGAAACTTCCGAAGTGCACATTTAAACTTATAGTGTGAGTTCTCACTGCTGCAGTAACTGTTAACGGAGAGGATCACATCCATTCATTTAACCATAATTTGCATTCCACAAATAATATTCGTCCATGACTATCATAAAAAAAAATAAAAAAATATAATTTAATAAAATAACATTTTGGGGTCACGTACTATCATGACTATAATGTTTTCATGTTTTCACGTACTATCATGACTATGGGGATGCTCAACTCCTTTCTCTGCTCAGACAGTTGTTGTGATAGTGTTTTGGCAATGCGATCAATGCTCAAGCTATATCAACTAATCAGCGTGCAACCCTCATACACCCTTTCGCCTTCCATTGAAACGAATCAGAGGTTGAAACCAATCTAACACCTCTACTCATTAGATGGCTCGGTGTTCATTTTAAGACACAAAATTACCCTCCTCGTGACCTCGACTGCTCCTGAGAAACATCACCCTTCAGATCAACAATGCGACTGTTTGGTTATGAGTGCCTCGAATTCCCTTCTGTCAGTGGTATAGTCCCATGCGATTGATTCGATGGGTCTATGTGATTTTCGGCTGACCTCCTTGATTTGAATACTCCCTTTCGTGGTGAGGTGCCTCCGGGAAGGTGAAATGTTGGATCAAACCATTGTTGACCTGATCCACGGCTCAACAATGTCAGTAGAGTGTTTTGATGCAATCTATGCATATGGCTATTGGTTCCATCCTCAATGGCCCTCAGATTCGGCCCTCTCTCCCTGTTTAACTCAGTGCCCTTTGATGAAAGTGTTATCACCAAAATTGATCATCTAGCCTAATTTACTAGATGGATCAAAGTACACCACGTAAAGTCAATTTTACCATAGTAAAATTGCTTTCATTGTGAGAAATTACTTAATAAACCACCTTTGTTAAGTAATTTATAATTAAACCCATGAAGAATAATTAAATAAATCACTATTTATTTTATTTTCTTCTAGTAGTAATTAATTAAACCATTGTTCAATTATTATTCCTTGTCATATTTGACCCAATTATGAAAAATCAAAAGATAAATTATTAATTATCTTATTTTTCTCTATGAATAATTGATTAATCACTAATTAATTATTATTCCTTGTCAAATTTGACTAAATCTCTTAGGAATAATTAAATAAAACATTATTTATTTATTATTCCTTAACCAATTTCTTGAAGTGATAAATAAATCATTTATTTATTTATTATTTTTAAATAAAAGTCTAAATACGTTTTCCCTCCTAACCAAATATAATAAAATATTCCAAGAGGTTATTCCAAGAATGGGGTTAATAATATTTTATTATTGCTCATTATTCGAAGATACCTCAATATTTTGTTATAAATAGAGGGGTTTTTTCACTTTCGATTATTTTCGTTGTTGCACTCATTGTTGTAACTCTTATTATTTTCATTGTCGCACACCATTTCTCTGCCATTTGAGTTCCCATTAAGCTCAAACATTTTATTTGTTGGGTTTTCACATTATAGAGGAGAGAGACTCTACACAAGCTGAAGATGTTTTAGGATAGAGAAGAACCCATCCCATAGAGGGGGACTAGTAAAATTTATTTGTTCCCTTCATAGGTGTTATAATAAAATATATTCTTTGTATATTTGGTTTCCGTTGGATGATTGGAGTTATTACTATTTCTTTTTGCTGTTTAATTATGATTGTGGAATAGGTCAAGACTTTGTTACATTTTGTTTCTATCATTTGCTGCAAATCTACAATGTTTAGTAATCATTTATATTGTTCAGACTGTTTGTCATCCGCAGTCTTAAGTGGGTTCTTTTCATACATATTTGAGATGAAAACACTACAAGAAAATTGGCAACTCCATTGGTTTTTTACTTTAGATCCAGAAACTTGGGTGACCTTCAGTTTTCAGGTTAGGGTTTCTTATTTGTTCAGACTCTTAATGCTATTTACTAGCTTTCTAACACTAGATATGTCAAATTTCTAACTTCTGCAAGTTTTCTGGTCTTTTCTGCGGGTCACAAGAATGAGCTGCGACAAAGAGGGTAGCTTTTCTGAGATTTTCTGACTAGGAATCAAGGATCAAAAATCACACTTTTTAGCCCAAAAAGTGCGATCTCGAGTCTAGACTGCATATTTCACCCCAAAAACTGCAATCCCCCATAAAAATAGGTTAGTACTTGCAATTTTACGATTTCGAGGTTTTTATCAGATCTATTTCTGAGTTTTGTCGAGAGCTATGCGTTGGGTTGTTTGACCTCTGTCTCATCCTAATTAGGCCTTGATCTACTCTGGTTTACTCGTCAAAGTGGAATTTATCCCCTTAGGGCTTCCAGTACGCTTCCACCTTTATAGGAGGAGTTTAGCTGAGTAAGAAGTTTGAGTTTCTCCAGCACTTGCAGCCATATTTTCTAGATCTATACCCTTTTCTTTGAGATCTCCAAAGATGGGTTGTTTCCATCCATGGTTTCATATTAAACCTTGTTTGGTCATTGGCCTTAGAGTCCCATCGGTTTCCCTAGGATTTACACCCATCTCCCTATCCTTTTGTAGTGATCTTCCTCTCTAGTTTTTTGTTGCTGCTGCACCACTTTCCAGTAGCCTAGTTTCATTTCATCCCAGTCACACCGACACTTAGATCCCTTGAACTTTTAGTGTGGTTTCAATTGATTTCACCACCATCCAGCACAATGTTTGCAAATTCAGTTTGGGTGGGGTTTAGTTAATGGTTTCGTTGTTCATTTACTCTTGTTAATTTTAGTTTATTTTCAACAATCTTTTTTCTTTCTTACAAACACGATCTGGGCTTAATCAATAAATACACTTGCACACACAAGAACACCTTAAGCGAAGGGCGGTTGGTTTACACCCCCAAGACAAGACTGAACATAATGATGATGATGATGATAGTGGTTAACGTCCACTGAGACCAAATTGGTCTATTAGACCTATAATTTTCTTAATTTTTAATTATCTGGCTCCTCGTCTTTCTTGGCGAGATTGATGATGTAGCTTTCTTTTTTTTCTCTATGGTCTTCATACTTCCTTTATCTTACATCTCCTTCATCTCTTCTGGTTCTTGGGACATTGGTGTCTTAGCTTCGCGATCTATTGTGTTCGGCCTCTTGAAGATAGATGGAAAAGAAGTTTGGTCCAGGAGATCTGCTTTGTTCTTAAATGAAGATTTATTTTGTACGGTATTCGAATCCTCATAACTGTTGATGCTTGAGGGGTTGTCGAGTTCACTTTTAGTTACTGGGCAGGGATTTCTCCCTGCTTGTCTTGAGAGTTTTTTCTTTCTTGCCCGATTTCTTGTGATTCAGAGTTTTCTCTAGAGTATTCTACTTTGATAACAGTGTAGTGTTCTTTTTGTTCTCCTTCCCACCATGTAGATCTATGGTGGTTTTTTCTAGTAGAATTTTTCTAGGAGGCTTTTGGGCAATTTTTCGCTAGATGGCCCATCTCAAAGCAATATCTACATTTGAAGAGGACACTTTCATAATCGAGTTTCTCGTTCCACACATAATCTTTGCTTGTTAGGTTTATTTCAGCTGGGAATCTGGTGTTAAAGTCCAATTCCACACAGATGCGTGCATAGGTGGTTCTGGCATATTCCTCTGTTTCTGGGCACCTACAGTAAAATTTCCCAATTGCATTTCCAATGGCTTTTAGCCAGGAGAGATTTCAGAGATGCAAGGGTAGGCTTGGCAATCTCACCCAAACTGGTGTTGAGGTTATGACTGTTGTTGAGGGATCGAATGATGGGTTCCATGGCTTCATGAATAGGCCTGAGTTTCCCCAAAACCAAGGGTCAGAATCTGAATACATTGTCTGCTTTCGGGATTTTCAAAATCTACTATAAAGAAACCCCTAGCATAGGGATAGATATTAATTTCATCAGAAATGACAGGCTTCCATACCTCCAAGATCCAATTATGGAGAGATGTCAGCTGTGGCAAAAAACCATTGAACTAGTAGATTAGGCCACTTTTGGAAAAATTCAAAGCCTCATTGAGTGAGGCCTGGACCACCTGGACAGTGGGAGCTGGGGCTTCATTGACGATATGGGCAGGAGTTTCCCTCTAGATGCGGATGAAATTGAGCTAGTAGCTATTTTCGCGAAGCTGGGAGCCATATTTGCCAGTACAAAGCCGAGACCCAGCCGCAAAGAAATAAGGCAAAATATTAGATGTAGATCTAGCCATAGAAGATTAGATCTAGAACCCATCCGCAAAGAAATAAGGCATAATATTTAATTCTAGATCTAGATCTAGCTGCAGAAGATTAGATCTAGAACGAGTAGCAGAGTCTCAGTAAGCCTTTTAATCTGCAAGAAACCCTAGTAGGAAAAATCTTGCTTTTAGTACTGAGAATAAAATCCTGCTCCAGATAAAAATAAATCACCGACTTTGGCTTCATGAACCACACGATCCGGAGATGCCCACGTAAAATAAAAATGAATCAAAAAAAAAGATCTCTGCATTCGAATTTCACGACCGTCCTCTTAAACCAAAACACCTCTTGCCATTAATGATTCTCTTAGGGTGCAAGCATTCAAGCTTAGTCAACAAGAAACCTTATGAAGAGCACCACATAAAAGATGCTTCGTTAAGGAATGGTGTACGTATGGAGAGTGTCGCAGAGAGACCTTGAGCCACAGCCACAGAAAGCCCTGAAGCCACAAAGACCTAGAGCCGCAGAAATACCTTGAGCCGCAGTCACAGAAAGACCTGGAGCTGCAGAGACCTGGAGCCGCATCAAGACACCAAGTCGCAGCCGTAGAAAGACCTAGAGCCGCAGAGACCTGGAGCCTCCTTTGAGACAAAGTCATATTGTTGATCTCCCTTCACCATTTTCATGTCACATGTGTCTTACCACTATTGTGCCACCAAGGCGTTTGTCACAAAGACTCTTATAGCTTCATACACATTTTCCACTCGGGCATATTACTCCTCCCCAGTGGGTTCAAGTTCATAGCCCTCTGAGTCCCCATACTGACTCTTCTCCTGGTTCATCTAATTCCGCGCCTCCTTCACCACATATTGTCACCATGTTTAGACCCACAGTTCTTATAGGAACCCAACCTAGTGTTGGCTCCGTTCTACCCTAGTGATCACATCTAGAGGAGTAATCTCATGAACCGTTCAGAAAACTCCCATACTCCCTTTTATGGTTCGCTTAAGTCTCCTGGATTTTAGCCAATTGATACACGACCCAATACACCACGATGCTAGTTGGCATGCTATGCCGACTAAGCTTCCCTCAAATATCCCAAAGTTTGAGGGTAATTCTGGAGAGGATCCTACCGATCATGTTTTCTCCTTCCACATGTGGTTTTCATCCAAATCCATTACAGATGACTTCATTCGTTTTCGGCTGTTCCAATGCACGCTCACTAGAGACGCTAAAAAATGGTATGTAGACTAGCCCGCCACATTTCATTCCATTTTTGTGATTCTTGCTAAATTGTTTCTCTCATATTTATAGCTACCTCTCCGATATGACATTGGTAAAAAGATATTGACCTCATTTTGTCAGTCCTCTGCCACTCACCTTTCTGACCATGTTCAAGAGTGGCATAAGAGGAGGAGAACATGTCATGCCCCCCACTTTGAAGATCATGGCTATCTAGATTGGTTTCTCAGGATCCTTTTAGCACCCATTGGAAAAGATGTCGCATCCCATTTTCCTCAGACTGAGGAAGAATCTCTCAAAACCGCTCTGAGATATGACCTGATTTATGTGCAATTCGATTCTGTCTATACCGTCATTCCAAACCTTCCCCGTCCTGGAGGTTCCGATGCACTGGGGGAATCTCACGTTGCCGATGGTATCATTGGAACCCTTTCACATCCTTCCCCATATACTCAACAAGGTTATGGCCATCCACAAGGGGGCATCAGTTCCTCCAACACTCATGCCCCTCCTGCTAGCAACATATTTTCAGGGCCCCAACCTATCTACCAAACCATTGCTCCTTCTTATGAACAATCAAACACTCCAGCCCCTCAAGCATTAACATTGTAGCCTCCCATGCATCCTCAGCCCCCGCAGCTACTACACCCTTAGGGTTAGGTGTTTGCACAGTAGAGTGCAACCAATCCCCAAAATTTGAAGAAAAATAATAAGGGGAAGGGTAACAAGGGTAACAAGGGTAACCAGGGTAATCAAGGTAATCAACCTAGTGAATCCTAGGGGAACTAGCCTAACACCAACAACCAGCAATAGAGAAGCCAACCCAAGCAAAACAAGGTTATTCGTACGAACAAGCTTTGTGCATGTTGTTGTGTACATGGCCATTATACACATGAGTGCGCTATCTTACCCTAGATACGCCAAATGTGGGAAGCTCAAGCAGCTTCTAGAGGCCAACAATTTCCTCAGAATCCTGCACCATCTCAACTGATGGTGCTTACAAATCCTTTCCCTCAACAAGGATTTGTTTCTTCTCAACCTCACCCAAGTCAAGCAGCCCACCCTCCCCAACCTTTTGGTCCTAGTGACTACCAGATCCTCATGATGAGCTCTGATGAGGTTAATCCCTCCGATATCAACTTGCAAACTTGATCACATCAATATGATAAGCCATCAACTTCGTCCACCACTGATTCCAAAGCTAAAGCTTCTAATAAGCCTCTTATGACATCAAATGTTCCATTAGAGATCCCTCAACCTAACACTGAGGCAATTCCCAAGATCCCAAAGGGACCATTACGCCATAACACGACTTCCAACCGAGTTGCCCATACATACAGTATAGTAGATGACTTGGCACAATCACCTGCCGCCATGTCGATGCTGGATGTACTCCAGTCATGCCCATCTCAATAGAAAGCTCTAATAACTTCTTTGGGAGTACTAGATCCTTCTAACGATCGTTTGATTGTCTTCCCAGTTGATACATCAAAACATCCCCCATTTCCTTGCTCCGTTGCTTTCTAGGTACTAGTCTGAGTTCGTAATGTCATCATCTCTCGATGCATTACTAACGATGGTGCATCCACCTATGCGATGTCCACTACAATTTGGAAAAACAATTAGTCACTTGAGTTGTCCCCCTCCACCATCACTTTGCATGCTTAGGACAGACACTCCTCCTAGCCTCTTAGCATGTATTGCAACTATCCAGTGACCCTTGCGGGCAAGACTCTCCATGTAGATATTGAGGATATTGATGCCCCTTTAGATTACAACATTCTCTTGGGTTGTAGTTACACATATTCCATGTCAGCTGTCATATACAGTTTTCTGCAAGATGTTCTTCCTCCATGAAGGGAAGATCGTTACCATAGATCAGTTGACTTACTACGAGCGAGCATCCATGACGTCCCCTGATTCCATTATCTCATCAATATTAGATAAGAAGTCTTCAAATCCTCTTGCTGTTGTTTCACCCAGATTCTATAAAGATTCCTCATTGTTGGGTTCTTTCCCTAGTCCCCCCCTCTCATCTTAGAGCCTAAATCCTTAAGCGTCACGGGTTGTCCTCAAGCAGTCTAGTACATTCAATCCACAACGAGCTTCTCTACGCCATGCGGTTACCATCCCAGTCGAGCCATCCAGATCCACCCCAGGACCGCCTCCATTTGTGGGTGCCTCTCCTATCTTCCCCCAAGAATTGTTCCTCCAAGTCTCAACCATCCAAGAGTTGTTCCACCAGGACATTACCTTGTAGGCCAGATATCTTTCTTATTTCCCCCTCCCGCAATATTTTATGTCCCTATCATGGCTTCGTTGGTCCTTCCTAACATGACTTTAGGGATCCCCATATGGTACATTGATCCCCCTGCAAGCATTCTTCTTGGTCAGCTAAGACCTTATCGTGCTCTGACCCTAGTTCACCTGGTCCCTATGGCCCCTACCACTACTTTAGTTCCATCACAACCTCAAGAGAAACCCACTCCTGTTGTGAAAGCATCTAGACAAGGGGGAAAATCTAAGAGGAAGGAACCTAAGGACAAGGCTCCCCAACCTCCTCCAGTCCCCAAGGCCCCAAAGTCGTCACCTCTATGTGCTTTGTGTAAAGTTGTGGGGAACGCGACCAATATTTTTCCTGAGCTTCCTCATCTCAAACCTTTAGTTTATGAAACATTCCCTGAGTCAAATATCCCTAAAGTCCATGTTAACTTAAATGGTCCACCCAAGAAAATTAGAACATTACGCAAAAATCACCCTTGAGTCTTCCAGTAGTACCAAATCCTATGCCCTCGAATTGTGTAGCCGCGTTGATGAAGGAATAGTAATCCCAGAAACCCACCGCATGAGCCACCGGGGTATTCCTCTTGGAGAAGAGTTCTTCGAAATTGTCCACTGCAAAAATTTCCGATATAGTCTGGTTGCAGCAATAAGTCCCCTTGCATTCCCATCCCTTGTCGCAGACCTTCATTTTCTTCTACGCCAGTGAAACATTCAAACAGAGTGCTAATGCCAACAAAACAACCAAACAAATCCTTCCCATTGCCATGACAGGCGAGATCTCCGCCAGATCTAGGAAGATTTTGAAGCTTAATGGAAATATTTGCTGTTGCAGATCCGACATTGGAGATCTGCGGATTATTTCATCAACAAAAGCTGGTGCATAATCGCTTCTGAAATCGTCGAAGGGGATCGAAATGTCATCCTAGAATGCCGCCGACCATTGTTGTTCTTCCAGAAACTCTTCCAGATCGACCGATTCTTGCTGCGATTGCAACTAGACTTGTAGGAAAAATGTTTCACAACCGTAACCGCCAGCACGAATGATGGAGATATATTCCTTGTCAACCCAGATATGGAGGGAAATCTCCCACCGCTCGCGATCTCCAGGATAATCATCGATTGCCTCCTACTAGGATACTCGTCAAGGTGCATGGGCAGCTGCATTGCCTCCACGTCCACAGCATCTACTATGATCGCCGGAACACCCATCTTTTCACCTCCAGAGCCGTCATCCGTTATTTTTTCTGGGCCTTAGCCTTAACCTCATTGACACTTGTTATATCATGTATGCTAGACCTTTTCTTCTCCTTGTTCCCGGAACTAAGCCTGAGGAAATACTTTTGGGCGTGGCTTGCAACTTGAGTAGGTGTTCGTGAGACCACAAAGTTTCTTGATAAGCTTCTCCAATCAGCTTTTCCATATTCATTCAATCGCATCAAGAAGAGTCTGTGCTCTTCTTCAGTCCACGGCACGCCTTTTTGCGCTCCTGTTCGGATGCCTTGGCCGAAGGAGCCTTCACAGAAACTGCCTGCTGTTTTGTGAGATCGCCCAACTGATCTGACATCAATTCGGGCGGTATATACGAATTTTCAGAATAATTAGGCAAGGCAACCCGGCCGGACTCAATCACAGTCACATCCTCAACAAGAAGCTCGTAATGCCTCCTCACCTCGGCCGGTGTTTTCCCCAGCACGCAGGTCGCCACATTCTCCCATCGATCTGGCGTGTCTATGTCAAACTTCGACAGTGCATTTTCGAACAACTTATTCTGCTCTACACTCCAACTTGAATCCTCCTCCAACTTCATTGCGCGGATAAACCAGAGCAAGCAGAAAATACCAAAACAAACACGAAAACGAAATCAAAACAGATGGTCGCCAGATTGAAATGCCCGGTGTCGGCTTTTCCATGGGGTTCAAAGGCGGAAATAGTACATACCCTTCTGACGAGCTCACTCCGATATAATCGAGAAGGCACTAGATTCCAACCAGTGCAAATCCACAATCAGGCGGAGAGGAAACACTCCTCATGAAAACTCCGTGCGGCAAGCCCTTGCATTCGATAGAAAATATATATCAGAAAACTGAAGTTTCCAACAAAGTTCGGTCGACTGTAGATGTGGCTGAATCGAGGCTTAGTTTGAGCATGAAGAAGTCTGCATTTATGGATTTTGCTGGTAAGCCTCCGGCATTTGCCGCTGCAACGCCTGCTTCGTTTTCACTTTTATCTGGGTCACCGGTTTTTTCTCCATTGCTTGGAAGTGTAAAGCCGAGTCCAAAGCCCGGAGCTGCACTTGCTGCGGCTACAGAACATTGGCAAAAGTAGTCCAATAATTTAGTTTTTCATTGTTTTTTTTTAATAAAAAAACAAAAACTATTTCCATCAAAACAAAAACAGAGGAAT
>APFE031598450.1:19156-31230 GCA_000404065.3 Pinus taeda
AAAATAAAAAATAAAATTTCATCTAAAAATTTAAAGATGTTTGTTTTTTCTTTCACAAAATTCGTTATTGTCTTTTTTCGCAAACTAATTCTCCAGCAAGAGTGTTTTTTATTTGAACAAAATCAATAGACTTTCTGATCTTCCTGATCGCACGAAGCGCAGGAAGAGAGCATACTAATCGATTGATTTGTTTTTATTCATGCAGGGGGGGTGTTTTTGAAAAGACAAAATTTAAAACTAGCTAAATACTAAATCATCAGAAAACTCAAACATGAATTCCTTTGTGAAGATCCTGCTGTCACCAAGTCTCACAAGTTATTTTGTCTAAAGAAAAATAAATACTGAATTAAATTCCTAATGCCTACTCCCTTAGCACCATCCCCGGCAACGACGCCAAAATGTTGGGCAATTTATTGTGCTTAAATTGCTGCATTAAATATCGACCAGGGAAACTCGTAAGCTTTTGATGATGCCAGCACTATATGTGCAGGAGTAGGCAACTAATTCTATGTCTAGTGAAATTATTTACGGTTCAATATAATATGCAAGGGAAGAGGCTCCTAACTAAGGAGATCCTGGTTGTCCTTCCCTATAGCATTATAGAGAAACCATAAAACTAGAAACTTGAAATGCAAACAAAGGAATGAACTTTAGTTGTTGTTCAGATTCAATGAGAGAAAGACTAACTTAGTCTCTTGATTGTCCTCTCATGTACTAATCCAAACTAAACTAAGATTCATCCATAAGCGTAAACTAAATGAAATAACTTTGAAACATAAAAGAAAAAAAAATGAATTCCAATTATCATACAAATCAAATAGAGAGAGAGCCTAACTTAGACTCTTGGTTGTCCTCTCATATGTTGATAAGACTCTAGTTGAAAATTCATTCATCAATCAAATCGTCAAACATCAAACATCTAAGCAATTAAATAAAATAAGATCTAATATGAAACAACATGTTCTTTTGCTCCTTCTAGAGTGAGCTCAATTCTCCTAAGAACAAAGTGACAAGCCATTCCATATACTACATTAAGATAACTTATGTCTAAAACTACATAATGGAAATATATGTAAAACTTATCTAAAACTACATAATGGAAATATATGTAAACAAAACTTTATTCTATTCCATCATAATTTGGATACAATGCTCTAAGAGTCCTCCCTTTGGAATGGAGGAGGTACTCCTATTTATACAAAGACTATGATAACAACCTCATAAATGTAAACCCACTATTCTCTCCTTTGACCCACATATTTCTCAACCAATGGTGACACATAACCCTATCCTCCATGATCTCCTCCATGAGGTCCATGATCTTCTCCATGAGGTTCAGGATCTTCTCAAATTCGAATTTGAGCATAGAGTGCCACATAAGGATGCCTTGGAAGCTTCCTTTGTACCTACACATGTCAACAAACTCATTCTAATTGTTAGGTATAAGTATAAGCATATTATTTTCTAAGTTTTAGCCATAAATGCACTTAAAAATGTTAATAATTAATAAAATTTGGAAAAGCATAGTTATGACCCAATAATGAGGTAAACATGATGATATGGAGGTGGAATGGAGGTGACATGAAGGTAAAATGTGAAGATATAAGTGAATAATGGAGTGAAAATAGGGACGCTGTTGAGGCCCAACAATCATCCACACCATATATTGGTCCTGTTGATGGTGCAAGTCGCTTCTCCAGGAATATAGCCTCGACAGCCTGGGCCATTTTTACCCCCTTGCATACATTAGTGCTTTCGAATGATGTGTGCATTGGATCTGCCACCAATAACCAAGCCAAATATGATGCAGTGATAGGTTTTTTAGTCAATTCCATTTCTCATCGCATCTTTCATCTTCATGTTTGTTTATATTCCTTGCTACTTGTCATGCAATTGAATGGTGTGTATCATGTGCATAACCAAGTCATATTTAGAAAATATCTGCATGTGAAGCTGTTAGTACATGAATTTCAAACCATTACTTTTAGTCAAGTTCCTAGAGCCCAAAATAACTATGTAGATACCATTGCAAATAACATTCTAGATTGGCATTTATCACATGTATACCATAGAAGACAACCATAAGCAAAACACATGGCTAACCATCATCGTCATATAAAAATGCATAATCATATTATGTATCATATAAGTGTTCGGAGCCCATAGCTCTAAATACATTCGACATGCCCAAAACATGTTACAAAAATCAAAATCAAAGGGACCCACATGTCCCCATATCTAGTCACTATCCGAAGGATCACAAACCAAAGGCTCTACCCAACTTGCACGTAGATCACATACTGCATGACCATCCATCGCCATGCACCGCATGATACCTGACCACTCTAAGGGAAGGCCATTACACTCATATATGTATCGATCATCTAGCTCATGCCATCCATGCTCAGAAACTCTGGTCAAGAGTACCCCACATCTACGGTGTAGATAAACGAGTAGCACACTATCCTCTGGACCTTAACAAGATGACAATGTTCCCCAATCTGCAGCCACAAGCACTGCAACTCGTCCTACATTTCTTGCCAGTTTTACCTGTGATATGTCTGCATACCACATATTTTACACTTAGTACCATATACATGTGATAAAAATATGAAATGCACCATAAAAATAACAACTTAACAATTACCGTGGTGCCCATGCTTGCCTCAACAAAAGTGGCAAGTCAGGATTTCCCTGATATTTCATCCCACTATAAGGATAATCATCAATCTAGAGGGGAATTTGTTCCCAATGTGCAAAAAATGCAGGTTGGAACACCCGTTCGACACCCCGTCCTCCTCTCCGCAGTAGCTGCCCCCAGTGGCAGATCTTGGGCTCCTGTGGACCACCATATCAGATCTATACATGAGGAAGGATGGTGGGTATCTTCTCAAAGAAGAATGCACACAGTACTATACCAAAAACATATTCATGGCTCACCTGTATAGACTTAACTATCATTTCACCGACGACAGCATCATCTCGACCCACACATAGTAGGTCCTAGCCAAAACACTCTCAACTAGCATCATCTACCCACCAGTGATGTGGTGGAACACATGGTTACCCAAGATCCGTAGCATAGTTGCGGAAACAACATATGTCTCTAGCCAGTCTAAATCACTAATCAGGATAGTTGTTCCCTTCACATGCACATCCTGTGGACAATGGCACTCCACAAACTTTGTAATGTTCCTCCCATAAGGAAACACCAGATGTATATCCCCCACCACTCTGATGGGAGGGAGTCCGGTGAAGAAATAAATATCTTGTAATGTGATCTCAATATTGTGCCCCTGCACGACAAATACCTCATGGTCTGGATCCCAATAGCTCACAATTCTCAATAGCAAGGGCTCACCTACCCTCATCAATGGGTTCTCTACCAACTTGAGAACCCCATAGCAAGCCAATGCCCCTTGAACCCCCTAATCCATCAGAATCTTGGATCAGAGGGTATCCAAGTCTCACTCACACCAGTTGATTTTTAGCTCTGCCATGCCTGCAAAACACTACATGTCTTGTCAGTTGAGAGAAGAAAACACTGGTCCACACTAATAAACCTACAACCCCCACCAAGCGAGCAAACAACCCCTCTTTTCAGCCCCAAATCACAGTTTTATGCCCAGAAAGTGTGAGCTCATAGTTTTTCACCTGTTTCGTGTGATCCAAATTGCACTTCTAGGCACAAAAAGTGTGATTAGACCATGAGGAGGAGCAAGGGTCTCCCAGGGAACTATCAGGAGCCAAAAATCACGAAATAAATAACTGAAATTGAAGAGATGAGTAAGGCCACTACCTGAAAGTCATAGATCTTGATTCTAATGGTCGATTTGTCCACTATGATCTCCATAAGATTTAGGGCCTTTTCCTCCTCTCCAAATTTACCACAACTCACATAAAAAATGAATTCCAATTGGAGGTAAAATGTCCTTTCATAGAGAAATCCACAATGATTCTATCACCCACTTTGACCAAACAGTAGCTCAGCTCGATGAACCATCAACATCATTGGAAATCTCTCATCGAGTATAATGAGTCATTCTTAGTTTTGGATGATTTGAAACTTCACTAGGAAGCCATTTTTCCAAGAAGGGTCACTCCGTCGCCTCTCAAAATCAAATTTCTTCATATGCGACGCTTGTAATTTGGGGACCACCTTCTCTTGGAACTTGTCATCTCACGTGTCAATTTTCATCATGTGTAACCATCATTTACTCATTTTTTCATGGTCTTCACCGGGCCTATTCTATGTGGCAGCGTCATCGAGTCGCCCTTGTTCAGAGCATCCACGATGAGTCACCCTTGAATCCATGGAGTCTGTTTTGTATCCCATTATATCATATCACAATATTCCATCCATATTTTGATACCGTTCATCCCTTCTTTCCCATTTTAGCCTCCAGTCATATTGTCTGCATGCCATCCGAAGTTGAGTCAGTTGCTGCTAAGTCAACCATGCACTTTATACTCTGACAAGGGAATTTGTCTATTTGTCCCTCAATCCCTCATTTTCCATTATACCTAGTGTCAGTCCATCAGTCACATTACTATTTTCCCTCATACCTTAGCTGAGGATCCTCATTGCCTCACCTATCGTGGGCCCTATTCTGTCGACATCAGCTCATTTGTTCCATAAGAACGACCTAGAGGGCGGTGTATCTTGGTTCCAGCTTCCATTCTTGTTTGGTACTTTGGATCAAGTAGAGGGACTCATTATTGCCCTTTGACTTGGTTGTTTCATGTTCATGATCGATACACTCGATGGTCGAGTGATCCAGTAGATTGTACCGGTGGTTCCTAGGTGTGCATGAGATGTTTGAGACCTCATGAGGGGGTGGCCCTTCAGGTAGCCCCCCAGATGCTCGGATGCATTCCTATTATGCTACAGTGTTAGATGCAGTTTCCTAAATATAATGGGTTCGGTTCCTACGAATCACAGTGTTCATAGCATGCACATCTCCTTTAGATGATCCATTTAGTTTTGCAGATTCCCTCCTTGTTCAACAAGGCTTCTTCAGTTGTTCTACCCTCGCTCCAACCAATTTTTTTAGGGAAGGGCCATTATATCTCATGTAATCAGTTCATATTATATTAAATCCTGGCTCATATTTTTCCAAGTGGATTATATATATGGGACACATTGTATTATTTTCTGACTCAGTTATGCCAACATGTCATGTACCATTCAGCATGTACTTCATTCAACAGTTTGATGTTTCTCAGCACACCATTATTTTTGTACTAAGTTATCTCGGCGGGTATATGTATTCTTCCCCTGCCTCATTGAGGTCCGATACCACAACATAAAAGGTGACTTGCATTGGTCTTTGCCCCTCTGTCCCTATCCTCCTGCTTCAGTTGTATTGGTCTCTCTCTCTCTCTCACTCCACTTTGTTGTGTAGTGATTGTGTCTTTACAACACAGTTCAGTCATATGTTTTCCTCCTAACACTCATACATTGGGGGGAAATCTGTTATCACCAAAATATTGATCATCTAGCCTAATTTACTAGATGGATCGAACTACACCATGTAAAGCGAATTTTACAATAGTAAAATTTCTTTCACTATGAAAAATTACTTAATAAACCACCTTTGTTAAGTAATTTATAATTAAACTCATGCAAAATAATTAAATAAAGCACTAATTATTTGATTTCCTTCTAGATATAATTAATTAAACCATTGTTCAATTATTATTCCGTGTCATATTTTACCCAATTATGAAAAATCAACAGATAAATTATTAATTATCTTATTTTTCTCTAGGAATAACTAATTATTATTCCTTTTCAAACTTGAAAAATCCCTTGGGAATAATTAAATAAATCATTATTTCTTTATTATTCCTTAACCAATTTGTTGAGATGATAAATAAATCATTTATTATTTCTAAATAAAACTTTAAATATTTTTTCCCTCCTAACCCAATACAATAAAATATTCCAAGTGGTTATTCCAAGAATGGGGTTAATAATATTTTATTATTGCTCATTATTCAAGGATAACTCAATATTTTGTTATAAATAGAAGGGTTTTCCATTCATTATTCACTTTTGACTATTTTCATTGTTGCACTCACTACCGTAACTCTGATTATTTTCATTAATGCACTCCATTTCTCTGCCATTTGAGTTCCCATTAAGCTCAAACATTTTATTTGATGGGTTTTCACATTATAGAGGAGAGAGACTCTAAAGAAGACGAAGACATGTGAAGATGGCCAAGAACCCATGCCATAGAGCGGGACAACTAAGATTTATTTGTTCCCTTCACAAGTGTTATAATAAAATCTATTCTTTTTATATATAGTTTCCATTGGATTATTTGAGTTATTACTGTTTCTTTTTGTTGTTTAACTATGATTGTGGCATAGATTAGGACTTTCACATGGTTTGTTTCTATCATTTGTTGCAGATCTACAATTTTTAGCATCCATTTATATTATTGATACAGTTTATCATCCACAATCTTAAGTGGGTTCTTTTTGTACATCTTTGAGAAGAAAACACTACAAGAGAAAGAATTCTAGAAAATGCATGGAGCAAGGACTCTTGAGACCATCAGTCTTTGGAAAAGAAATGTGGCCTTCAAGTGATCAATCTCCAAGTTTGGCTATGGGTTCAACCTCAATACTGGGATGAGCTTGATTAAACGATTTATATTCTTCCATGGGATCAAGTTTAGAAACTCAACCTTCCAACCTTTGCAATTTGACCTCTTTTACCTCCATTGAAATCAATCCACAATTATTTAAAGGAGACACTTTAGATCTATGAGAAAGTTAAAAATGGCATCGAAAAGCAGGGTCTCCTCCTTATATTTAAATGATCCAACCTCTTTCCAATATAGATTACAAAAATATATTCATACCATTGATCTTGAAATGAAACGAATATAATCCGATATGATACTTGTGCTCGGAATTTAGCCTTTGAACCCTTGGTGTTTGACCCACTAGAAGGAGATGAACTCTTCCATTGGATTTCTATAGAACTATAATCAAATTATAGTCAAGATGGTAGTACTTCCTACAACAAATCTCACAGCCTTGCAATACAATTGAAAAGAGACCCTCAAATCTAGTAGGGGTTCAATCTCGACCTTGTAAACTTGAATGGATAAATATGGTAAAGTAGACCTAGGTCCAATCTAAAAATTTGGCAAAGTAATGTTTTATGTTTTGTTTGCAATGAAATAATAAATCTCAAAATAATGCAGATAATTCTCCTTCCAATCAACCGAAAAAGGGAACCAACTAGAATGATATGAAATTCCATCGAAGATGGAAATGTTGGTTAGGGTGAACATAAATTCTACCAAACTTCCCTGCATGAAACCTTCAAATAACCCTGAAAATAATTTTGAATTTTCAAATAAGACCCTTAGGTTGGTGGGATGCACGGCTCTGATAACATTGTAATTTCCCAATCATCAAAATTTTAATCAGTTTTGGTACATTGTAGGTGTTCTAATAAAATTCTTGCAATAAAAACACCAAACACAATAAACATCTAAGAATGCAGCATCTTATTTATGTAAATAAATATAAACAAAATTTAATGCCCATAGAAGCACTACTAATGCTCGTGCCTTGGCATGTATGGCTTCCCATCAATAGAGAAATTAAAGATGCTGAAGCACAATCTCAAATCCTCGATGGATCCACCAGAGAAATTACTCCCATGGGGTTTTCGTCCCTGGGATCAACTAGAACTTGCCTTGACAAGTTCTCAACAAAAGAAAAATAGATAAGTAACTCTCGATGATTACATTGTTAGGCTCCTATCCCCTTTTATATGGTTCATTGAATCTCTAGAGACTTTATTTTATTGTTTTCACTCGAGAGATGAAGGCAAATACCATGGGTCAATGCCATGGGTAGATTCCGTTCAATTTAACCATATCCACAAAAAAAAGTATATTACAAATCGATCGCTTCTATTTAGTCTAAGAAGTTTATGTTTAAGAATTCCCCAAGATCCATAAAAGCAGAAACTTAACAGGAATTACTCATCAACACCACAAAGTATGTTATTTTTATTGAGAATATTGAGCACATGGAAAGATGCTTGTTAAAGTGGATGTTAGAGAAATCCCTAATGCATAGGTCTAACAATAACAAGAATTGTGTTACCTTTTGGGTAATTTTCTTAAGAACCCTAACTATGTCTTAAAAGTGTAGCTCGGGGTATTAAATTTAAATGATATTCCTTATTGATTTTGGGATTGGGATGAGAGAGAGATAGCAGAAATTGTCTATTCTAAAAATAAACATCTCTTCACTTGTATCTTTTCCATACATAATGTCTCTTTTTCATAAATTAAATGGACAACCTTCTTTCCTTAATTCTTCATGAGAAACCATCCTTCCAAGAGGCATTAAGGCCATTTCTAGACAAGTAAGGCCACCTACTAAGTCATAGATTCGAAATCCAATGACTCCGCTGCGAGCTCACCGAGATTTAGTACCTCTTACTCTTCTCTAAATTCTCCAACAAATCAATGTACAAATGAATTGGAATTGGGGGAAAGAAGCCCTTTTATAGGGAAAACTATGGTTTTTTTTGCCATTAGGAGTAAATGGTAGCTCGGTTTGACAAACTGTCAGGACTATTGGAATTCTCTCACCGATCTCTACAATGGGTCTCCATGTTTCTCGTAATTTGAAACTTCGCCACAAAGCCATTTTTTCCATGAGGTCTCACTTTGGTGCATTAAACCAAATCCCTTAATATGAGTCACATGTACCCTCGTACCAATTTTCCTTTGAACTTTTAGAATTATGAGTCACTGTCACAAGTAATCACTATTTACTCATTCTATTATGGCACGCTGTGAGCCTTTCCCATGTGGAAGAATCATATAGTCACCTTTCTTCAAAGCATTAGAGATGAGTCACCCCTACATATATGGAGTCCGTTCAAAGTCCCATTAAGTCCTGTTACAATATATTATCAATATATGTGTCGCATTCATCCCATTTTACTTATATTTGACCTCCATCTATCCTCACGTGCCTTTGAAACTCCTTCGTCTGAGTAATTGACCATCCCTTATGGAATTGTGTCAATCACTACAACGTCAACCTTGCATGTTATGCTCTGACAAGGTAAATCATAACTCTAGGAGTCCCCATATCTTCCAATTATCATCCCCAGTGTTAGTCATTATTAGCCATAATACCATGATCCTTGTGCCTTTGTTGAGGATTCATAATTGCCTAAACTCTGGTGGGCTTGCTTTTGTTAACATCAACACATTTATTCCAAAAGACTAGTTTAGAGGATGGTGTACCTTGGTTTCATCTTTCATCCTTTCTTGGTGCCTCTAATCAAGCAAAGTGAATCATTATTTCCCTTTTACTTGGTTTTTTCTCGCATGCTCAAATTCAACTCATTATCGCACGATCAAGAAACATACACTTGGTGGTTTAGTGATCTAGCAAATTTTCCTAGATTTTCTGAGGTGTGTGTGAGATGTTCTAGACCTCATGAGGGGATGTCCCTTCAGGTAGCCCCTCACATACCTAGATGTTAGAAAATTATGATCTAGCTGCAGAAGAAGTTATTTTTATTTGAATGGCTTTGTTTTTGCCGATTGCATAACTCACAACATGAACCTCTATTTAAAATGGTCCATTGAGATATTTAAATACCTCTCCTATTCATTAAGGCTTCTTTGGTTGTGATCTCCCCCCCTCCACCACACCAACATGGGGGAATTATGTCTCATGTCCTCAAATCAACATACTTAATTGTATCAATCCTGGCCACTGTATTCGAGGAAATTATGTATATGGGGATCATTATCTCATTGTATCATCTTTTGCCCCATTGATGCCAGCATATCATGTATCATATACTATGTACCTCATACCTATATTGTTAGGCACACCATTATCATTTTTACTAGGTTATCTCGTAGGTATGGGTATATCTCCCTCGCCTTATTGAGATCTTGTACTCATCAATAAAGGAAACTTTTATCTCATAGGTAGGTTTCACCCCCTCCAACTTCACTCCTTCCTATTACTTGAGTGATCTCTCTCTCTCCCTATGACTTCCCTTCGGTGTTTTGCGAAAGTGAAGCTACAACACATTTCCATCATACGATGTGCTCCTCAAAATCTTATGTTGGGACACAATCTGTTATCACCCAAAAAATCATAACCTAGTCATGTATTACTAGGTTGATCAAAATGCACCATGTAGGATAGGTTTTTACATATTAAAACCTTCTTTTACCTTATACAATAATTTAGTGAACCAATTTCCTAAAGTATGTCGTTGCATTCTAGACTACTACATGGAGGGGAATTTTAAGACATTTTTTCAAGACAAAATAAATCATTTGTCTTAAAATTTTCAATATGATGCACTAGTAAAAGAGGTAAAGGATTAGGGGTTCATCTTTACGCTATTGATGGTTTCTTCAGGAAGTAGAGTGATTGAGGTTTACAACAACTAATGGGATTTAGGGCGATGGAGGCTGAAAAGAGAGGTGTGCGTCGTCAGAGGAGTGATGGAGGCACTTTCAAAGAACGTTAATGGGTGGTAACATGGAGTACTTTTCGGGGTCTCCATCGATTGTGTTTTAATATGTTTTTTTTTTACCATTTTATTTATTTTGAATGCTACTTATATACATTAGTTGTTGTTATAGAAAATTGTCTTGCTAGATTGGCAACATGGATTAGATTCACTTGAAGGATTGTTGAAAAATGTGGCAAGAAATTCTCAATTTGATTTTGCCTTGATTAAATTGAGAAAATTTGAATTTCCACATTAGCAGACAACGTGGATGTAATTAGCTTGTATGACATGGTTTGTGTCACCCATTTTACTCAATCAATTCGAGTTGGAGGAGTTAGAGTTCAATTCAGCATGTGTTATTTCTAATTTGTAGTAGTCAATGTCAGTTATCTCAAGTTGTTTTTAGTTAAACAAGGTCTATCTGTTGGAGGAACTAGCGGAAGGCTAGTTGTTCAGTGAGACTTCAGTCAATTGCAATGATCATCTAGTGAAGTGATCAATCATCCCAAAATTGCTAGTGCATGCAAACAATTCGAGTTCCCCAACTATGGTGGAGATTCCAAGGTAGTTTAGTATTAGTTTTAGACTAGTCTTGAGCATACAGGTGTTGCATGTAGTCACATGATTAACCTTAGGAATTGTGCAATCCATTTTGGAAAAAACCTAAATAATAGGGGCCTAATTTCTCAAGGAATTGCATACGGAAATATGGGCTTAAGCAGAGGTAGAAATTGACAAAATTTGGGTTTGAGCTTCTTAGTGAGCAGAGGGATAGGTTATTCACTTACAGGTTGTGCACAGTTGAGTAAATAAATTGTAAAACATCTATATTCATAAGTTTGATGCAAGAAGGCATTGGAGTTATTAGAAAATTGCTTACCCCATGAAAAATATTGTGTGCATGTATTTTATTTCTTATTGCATGTCTGACTTTTTTGTTCTAAATTGTTAATTAACTTTTGTAGAGTAGTAGAGTAGGTCTGTGTCTTATGATTTTGTAAAAACTTCATGATGAGTTGCAAATCTACACCATAATTTCTACATTGTACATTGTATCATAGCATGATTCACATTAGAGCATGAATTTTGAATTTGTTTATCAGGAGGTTCGAATTTGCAGTTTAGTGTAGCAAGATCTCTTAGGAACTAAAAATATGACCTTCAACAGGCTGAGGCTCGAGTATTCCTTGGAAGGCAACTCTATTTTCATTGACTGCAAGGATTGCATGGAGGAGGTATTCAGTGACAAGGGATTGCTAGAATACATCAAGAGAGATGTTACAAAACTAGAAGAATCTAATGCCCAAAACCTTGCTCAGTTGAAGAAAGTTGTAGCCAAGGTGTGGATAATAATATTGGAGGGAGTACGAGACCACATTGTCAGCAATATCCATGGGAAAGAAAATCCGTATGGAATGTGGTAGGCACTCAAAAATCTGTTCTAGAATAGTAGTGACCACAAAAAGTTGGTGCTCAAGGATAAACTTTGAAATATCAAGATGTAGAAGAATGACTTTACCCTGCAATATCTGAGGAG